>DF245345.1:810-13568 GCA_000507305.1 Breviolum minutum Mf 1.05b.01 | reverse complement strand
GTAACCCTGTAACCCTGGACCCCTGTAACCCTGAAACCCTGGAACCCTGGAACCCTGAAACCCTGGAACCCTGTAACCCTGAAACCCTGTAACCCTTGAACCGTGGAACCCTTGAACCCTGAAACCCTGGAACCCTGTAACCCTGAGCCCAACCAACAACAAACAACAATAAACAACAACCAACAACCAATAAAAAGCAACAACAAACAACATCAAACAATTACAAACAACAACGAACAATTACAAAGAACAACAAACAACAAACAACAAACAACGAACAACAAACAACGAACAACAACAAAGAACAACAAATCAACCAACAAACAAACAAACAAACAAACAAACAAACAAACAAACAAACAAAGAAACAAACAGGATGTAGAATAGGTACAGTGGGTCAAAAGTGTGCCTTCAAGATGCAAGCCATGAACCTTAAAAGGAAGTGTTGGCGCACAAGTGCCGCAAGGCCTAAAAGTTTAGGGTTTAGGGTTCGCCAACACAGCTTGGCGTCCAAGCCAATTTTTACATGCATTAGGTTTTTTAGTTAGATCACGGCCTAAACTTGACATTTTAACCCTTTAACCCTTTTAACCCCGTAACGGTGACGCATTTAACCGGGACATGCCTTGACCCATGGCGAATTTAACCGGGACATGCCTTGACCCGTGGCCACTTTTAACCGGTACATGCCTGGACCCGTGACCAATTTAACCGGTACCTGGCGCATTTAACCGGGACATGCTTGGACCCTTGCACCCTGTCACCAGGACATGCTTCAATTTAACCGGGACATGCCTGGACCCGTGACCAACCCTGTAACCCTGTAACCCTTAACCCTGGACCCTTGGATCCCCTGGACCCTGTGGCCCTGTAACCCTGTAACCCTTAACCCTGTGGCCCTGGAACCCTGTAAATTTGTGGCCCTGGAACCCTGTAACTTTGGAACCCTGTACCCCTGTAACCCTGTACTCTTGTACCCCTGTCCGAACCCTGTACCCCTGTCCTGCAACCCCGGAACCCTGTCAACCCTGCACCCTGTAACCCTGGCATCCTGGGATGCTGGGACTCTGTCACGTTGCGGAACCCTGACCTTGCAACCTGGAACCCTGAAACCCTGGAACCTTGTAACCTTGTACCCCTGTAACCCTGGAACCCTTCACCCTCTAGCCCTGGAACCNGCCGCCTTAAGGGCGGTTCGGCGTCAGGCCCCCTAACCTTAAGAAACTGCTTTAAAAAAACCGGCTTTATTTCAAAGAAGCTGGCTCCAAACCGTGCTGTTTTCATGGCCGGCCCGGCTCGCAAAAAAACGGCCGCACCTTCAAAACGATGGGCAGGGGCTACCTCGGGAGATTGGTGCGATTTTTTTTCGGATCTGGCCCTCCGTGGGGTGGTGCCTTGTCCGGCCGCTGTCCGGCCGTCCGGCCGCGCGGCCGGACAACTTGTCCGGCAACATGTCCGGCCGCTGTCCGGTCGCATGTCCGGCACCATTTTTGGTCATTTTTCGTTTTTCGGCGGTGCCGCCTCGCCGGTGTGTGGGCCCGTTTTGGCTCCATTTGCCCAGCCCATTGGAATAAAGGACCGGCGTTTTGGCTGATGTTTGTCCGGCCGCTGTCCGGCCGCTATCGGGGCCACTTTGGGTCTAATGCAGCGATGATGAAACAATAAAATTCAAATATAAAAATGAAAAAAACAAAGTTTTGCAATAAAAAAGATCTCTATGCAATTTTTGATGTACTACGAAAAAGGAAGTGTCTATGTAGCCAGGCTTGTATGAGCGTATTATGTTTGAATCTGTGAATGTAAATGGCACGTATGTATGTGGAAAGTATGTAGGTTTGTTTACTTGTGTATGTATGTGTCCAATGTTGTCTGCTGTCTGTCTGTCTTTATATATGTATGTATGTGTGTAAGTCTTTATGTTCGTATGATGTGTATGTATGTTGGCATATATGATTATATGTATGATCTATATCTATATGTATATGTAACTGCAGCTAAATGATCATGTGCGCTCAATTTTGTTGGGGTTGTGAATGGGAAAAACTTTAGAGCGACAGCGAGAACCCTAAACCCTAAGAGGTTAAGATGTGGGTGGAGCGCCAGCGGGGGTGGGATTGGACCGCGACCGCGTGGGCGCGCCGCCAACGACCCCTGGGTCGAGGCGCGCCCCTTCCTTGTACACCCTAAACCCTAAACCCTAAACCCTAAACCCTAAACCCTAAACCCTGTTTAGGGTTTAGGGTTTAGGGCTCGCCAACACAGCTTGGCGTCCAAGCCAATTTTTACATGCATTAGGATCACGGCCTAAACTTGACATTTTAACCCTTTAACCCTTTTAACCCCGTAACGGTGACGCATTTAACCGGGGCATGCCTTGACCCATGGCCAATTTAACCGGGACATGCCTTGACCCGTGGCCACTTTTAACCGGTACATGCCTGGACCCGTGACCAATTTAACCGGTACCTGGCGCATTTAACCGGGACATGCTTGGACCCTTGCACCCTGTCACCAGGACATGCTTCAATTTAACCGGGACATGCCTGGACCCGTGACCAACCCTTAACCCTGGAACCCTCAACCTTGTTGGATTGCCTGGACCTTGTGGCCCTGTAACCCTGTAACCCTTGACCCTGTGGCCCTGGAACCCTGTAAATTTGTGGCCCTGGAACCCTGTAACTTTGGAACCCTGTACCCCTGTAACCCTGTACCCCTGTACTCTTGTACCCCTGTCCGAACCCTGTACCCCTGTCCTGCAACCCCGGAACCCTGTCAACCCTGGGGCCCTGTAACCCTGGCATCCTGGGATGCTGGGACTCTGTCACGTTGCGGAACCCTGCAACCCTGCAACCTGGAACCCTGAAACCCTGGAACCTTGTAACCTTGTACCCCTGTAACCCTGTAACCCTTCNGAACCCTGAAACCCTGGAACCCTGTAACCCTGAAACCCTGTAACCCTTGAACCGTGGAATCCTGGAACCTTGTAACCCTGGAGCCCTGTAACCCTGAAACCCTGGAACCCTGTAACCCTGAAACCCTGGAACCCTTGAACCCTGAAACCCTGGAACCCTGTAACCCTGAGCCCAACCAACAACAAACAACAATAAACAACAACCAACAACCAATAAAAAGCAACAACAAACAACATCAAACAATTACAAACAACAACGAACAATTACAAAGAACAACAAACAACAAACAACGAACAACAAACAACGAACAACAACAAAGAACAACATATCAACCAACAAACAAACAAACAAACAAACAAAGAAACAAACAGGATGTAGAATAGGTACAGTGGGTCAAAAGTGTGCCTTCAAGATGCAAGCCATGAACCTTAAAAGGAAGTGTTGGCGCACAAGTGCCGCAAGGCCTGAAAGTTTAGGGTTTAGGGTTTAGGGTTTAGGGCGTCGCCGTCGCGGGCGCGCTATGTACCTCATGCATGGATGGCGCCACCAACACACCTGAAGGGTGTGGGGGTGGCGGCATATCTTAGATGTGGATGATGATGGTGTTACCTTTGGATACGTTGTCCCAAGATCTGGGCCAACCTCTTTACTTCTCCCCCCACTCTGCCGTACGGCAGGCGAGCCACCCAAATTTCCACCTTTTAGGGTTTAGGGCAAGCCCCAAATTCCCACATTCCCGACAGTCCATGAGACTTGTTTCCTCCTCTGTTCCTTTTCTTCCTGCTGCAACTTGTTTTTCTTTTTTTGTTCCTTCTGTGTTGCTTCTCAATCGGCCTTTGCTATGCCAATGGCAAAGGAATGAAAGCCCGGAAGGCCAAAATGAAGAGAACGAAGGCCCAAAACGTCAGGAGCCAGGGCAGGACATGTCACGGCGGCCGCGGGGGAATCGAGCCTCTGTAGGCCAGGGCGCCCCCAGGACAAAAGCCAGGTCCCAGCAAAAGAAGGGCCAAAAGGCCGCCGGGCATGACGCCCCAAAAGACCAAATATGAAGAAAACGCATTTTTGTCCCGGGGCGGGGGCCGGGACAACCCGGGACACACGACCCCGGGACACCCCGGGACACGGTCACGGGGCCCGCCCCGGGACACCCCGGGACACGCACCCGGGACACCCCGGGACAACTTGTATTTATGAAGGGCGGGGGGCCCGGGACTTGATCCGGGACAAAGGCCCAAAAAGAAACCAAAAATACAAAACCTATAGGTATATAGTGTTGTGTTGGGGCGGGGAAAAGGACGTAGCACTGGTTTCCGTCCGGTCAGGTATACTATGTCCTGGACCTCGCCTACGTTGTTCGGTCCCGGCCTCAGATGGTTTAAGTACAGTGTTTGGAAGAGTTTCATGTGAATTTGAGTTTCTTGTTTCGTCGTTTTGTTTCATCGTGACAGGCCGACTACAGCCTGGACTTTGTCAACGTGGTTGTCGTGGACGTGAAGATCATCGAGGCCCGTGGTTGCATGTTTTCGGTCAATCTGAGTGAACATGTTGTCCAGTGAGCTCATGGTTGCTCGCCCGGCACAGTGGTCAACTACATCGTGGACATCAACTTCATGGACGCCGTGAACTTCGAGGCGCTTGTTTTGTCTCTCTGTCGGTTGGAGTGTAACGCCGCTGCGGATTTCTTCGTGGTTGGTTGTCGTGTCATGGACAGGTGCTCTACATCGGGACGATGTCATGGCGGTCGCAAGGCCGGGCGTTCTGCACGCAGTCTGGCTTGCTGTGTCGCTGGAATGTTTTCCTTTGTGACTTGGACGAGCACATGTGTTCTGACAGGCTTCTACGTGCAACACGAAGCAACCAGCCTAGGCGCATGGCTGTACGCTTTTGCTACGGACAGTGCAAGCAGCAGTTGCGTTCACTAGCAAGAGAGGCAGTCGGTGTGGCTTGTGAGTTTGTGCTTGGCAGTTCTGCAGTTGTGTTTCTCCGGCTGTTGTTTGGCTCCCAGCTGGCTCAAAGTAAGACACGTGGTGGACCTTGGTCCAGGATGGCTTCCAAAGCAAGTTCAAGAAAAGGAAGTGAAGAGCTGGTTGGACAAGAGTTGGCCAGAAGTTTGTGGGCGCAAGGTCTCTCAGAAGCAGAGGCTGGGCATGACGTTTTCTTCGTGCCACAGCATGCTGAAGGAAAGGGTTTCGGAAGAGAAGCGGAAGGTTGCGCGCAAGTATTAATGTGAGTTCAGCTAGTTGTTTCAATAGCATATGGCATTGAAGCGCACCAATGTATGTCGCAGCAGAAATGTATCACATATGTTTTGTGTGGCACTCACGCGTGACTTTGTTCAGGTACGTCGGGCCTTGCAGGCACGCAACTACAAGAAAGGCCGCGTGTCGCAGCTCGTTCGTCTGACACGGCCTGTTGTGGAGAGCACAGAAGGCCCGGCTGGGCCAGCAAGCAGTTCTGCTTCTGGAGTTGGTGTGGAGAAGGATGAGCTCGTCATCCGGGTGCTGCAAGAAGCCGCAGAGGATGAGAAGCAAAATGAAGAGATTCGTGGGCGACCAGAGATTTTGCAAGACCAAGAACAGCCAGAGGAGAAGCTTTGCCAAGATGCCGAGTTGCAAGACCTACCACGTCTCTACGGCAAACAAACCCCACGTGGCGCCTGGAGCCATGTTGTTGCACCAGCCTGGGTGAAGGAAATTCTCGCCTTGTATCCAGAACCTGGCGCAGAAGAAGGACAGGTAGAAGAGTTTGAAGAGGGTGCTGGCAGAAAGAAAGCACGGAAGATGAAGCCTAATGAGACCTGCCCAGGCCGCAGCCCAACGGAGCCTTGTCAGTTCACTCAACGAGCCAATGCCCTGGGGCAACCGGCCCACCTGAGCAGAGGAGAAGATACCTGCAAGTTCTGTGACCAGGAGAAGCTGAACGCATGCTTTGCAGTGCCACAGCAAAGAAATTTTTTTTTTCGACGTATGAGGTGAACCTCTGCCTGAGGCCAAAAGGTCGAAATGCAAAGCCAGCCAGGCCCAGAAAGCCCACGTGCAAACCCAAAAGACAAAGATCAAGGCCCAGAAGGCCACAAAGGCCAAAATGAAGGGTTTAGGGTTTATTCGAGGGGGAAGCCCTTGGGTTTAGGGTATTCTCTTTCGGTAGAGAAGCAAGCGTACGCTGGCTGCCTGGCCCTCAGTAGTATGGGTAGCATGGCAACCGCCATCGGCAAAAGCACGATGAGCGGGGCCCAAAGACAGAATCATTCCCAGTATCCCAACAGTTTTTACCTCTTATCGAGGTATGTAGCTGCCGGACAGATCCAGGGTGCCAACGAGGCGGCCATTCGTGCAGACCTGGAGCTGGAAGCGTTTCGGGAGCACCACATCAGAAACATCACGGCCATGCTCTTTGCCAACCAAAGCCTCATCGAGAAGTACATCGACGGCACCTTGGACAAGAACGATGACGTTCCAGATGCCGAGTGGCTAGAAGACGGGCAAACAGGAGATGAACAGGCACCACACTTGTCGCAGCAGCAGCAAAACATCGTGCAAGAACTGGTGACTTCGGTGCAAGCCGGCATGAAACAGCGGGCTGGTCGAGAGGATGCATGGAAAGGAGAAGGCCCGGAAGAGACAGAGACGGAAGCGGCAGCGCCTGCGTTTCCATCGCCATGGCCAGAAGGGATGGGGTCTGCCTTTGCAGTGCTCGGCCCCCGCCGGCAGTGGCAACACCACAGCCGTGCATGAAGCCATTCCGGAAGTAGTGAACAATGGTGCCCGTGTGCTACTCACAGCACCCACTGGAAGGCTGGCTGCTACCACGCGAGAAAAGTTTCCAGAATTGGAAGTGGACACTGTCCATGGAGCCTTCCTCGTCTACAAGCCAGTGCTGGAAACGTTGGAGCTCATGTGGCCCTATGACCTGGTGATTGTTGAAGAAGTTGGTCAACTCTCCAAAGCCAACTTTGAGAGGATCATGGAGCAATGGATTGCAGCAGAGCGTTTGCCGACGCTTGTGTTCGTGGGAGACTTCTTTCAGTTGCCCGGTGTGGACTCATGGATGTGGCATAACATCATGATCAAGAAGAGAGAGCTTCACACCATGAGGCGCTGCAAGTGCGACAAGCTACGAAAGACCTTAGAAATCCTGCGCGCTGGCAAACCCTCTAAGGCACAGCTGCAAGAGATTCTGAGAGGCCACAAAGCCCCAAGCCTGGGGAGAGCCGGCTACATCATGAATCCAGTCCCCTCTGCGTCGGATGTGGCAAACATCCTGGAGGCGACGCCTGGAACACTTTTTCTCACGATCAGCCGTCAGGCGTGTGGTCTTCTGAACGGCTTTGCCTTGGAAGCCTTGTTTGCTGACGCAGTTCCACTGGCCGTTGTTCCAGCAGATCCAGAAAGCAACGTGGAGAACTACGAGCACGGAAAGAAGCTCCGTGATGTTCCGGCAGAGGTACCCATCTACATTGGCATGAAGGTGATTTTCACCAAGAACTTAAACAAGGGCATCGGTTTCGTGAATGGGATGGCCGCGACCGTCTTGGGCATGGATCGGGCAACATCATTGTCAAGACAGACCAAGGCCGCCGTTTGGCCGTCCACCCTTGGACCTCAGAGGACAAAGTGGTCCACTTTCCGCTGCGTGTGGGGTACGCCAGCACCTTACACAAGGTGCAAGGTGCCACGCTCCCTCACGTGACGATCTACCTGGATGTGGCGAACATGCCTGCGGCAGCGTACGTCGCCCTGAGCCGCGTGCAGAGAGATGGCGACTGGCGGTTCGTGGGCAATCCCGGAGTTCATCATTTCACCCCAGCACGGTTTCAATGATATGGCAAAAAGCCAAAGTCCAGAGATGGGTTGACCAAACAAAGCAACCTTGTCTCGTGGCACAGGAAGCCCAAACGGCACGCAATCAAACTGAGGGGTGGCGTTGCAAAAAGCGGAAACAGCATGCACGGAAAACACCACGAAACCATGGCCGCTGCACGATACGTTCGCATGTCTTGATGTCTCTTTCCACCGTTGTGTTTGCTTCAGTCGTTCGTTGTGCATCCCGGTCTTTTCTCTGACAGGTACGTCATCGTGAACCTCGCCAACGTTGTTCAGTCACGGCCTCAGATCAAAACTATTTTTTGGTTTGTCATATCGTTTGTTGTCGTGCGTCGTTGATTATTTTTTCTGGACAGGTACCGGACGACATTGTGAAGCTATCAACGTTGCTCGGTCCGGCCCCTATAGTGGCTGCCATATAGTGTGCTTTGAGACTTGTGTGTTGTTTCTTCCTGGACAGGTTCTCGACTCCATTGGCAACATCGTGGTCTTTATGGACATCGTCATCTTCAAGGCACGTATTTTTGGATAACCAAGTTCGTGTGCTGCAGTCATTCGTTGTGGTCGTTTTTATTTTTTCTGGACAGGTGCCTGACTACAATGTGAAGCTGTCAACGGTGCTCGGTCCGGTCCCTATAGTGGCTGCCATATAGTGTGCTTTGAACCTTGTGTGTTGTTTCTTCCTGGACAGGTTCTCGACGCCGTTGGCGACAGCGTGGGCTTCATGGACGTCGTCATTTTCACGGCACGTAGTTTTTCGAGCCACATCTCAGACCAGTTTTGTTCAAACATTGCAAGTTTTGTGGTTTGAGACCTGTGTCGATGGTGTTGATGCAGACTGTTGTCAGACATGAGTTTGTTGTTCGTGCACCGTGAGTTTCCTGGCAGGTACCTGATGACAATGCGGACGTAGCCAAGGTTATGGTTCCGGGCAGGAACCTTTATATGTTTTCAACTGTTGCGCAGCGCGATGGTTTCTTCTGTCCGGGACCTGACTCGAACCAAGACAGGGCCAATGCGGGTGCAAAGACCAAAATGTAAATGACAACGAAAAGGACCGTTGTGCCCACAGGAGGATCATTTTGACAGCCGAAAATTTTTGCCCAGGAATCAGAAGAAAACCCAGAAGGTCAAAAGAAAAGGTTGCCTCCAGGCAGACACGGCAGAGGGCCTATTATAGATGGCCAAAAGGCAGGGTTTACCCCTCGGGACGACGGCAGAGGGATTCGTCTGCTGGGTTTGGGGTATTCTTTGTCCATGGGATACGCTGGCTGCCTGTCCTCACTAGTATGGGTAGCATGGCAACCGCCATCAGAAAGAGCACAATGAGGTGCTGCGGCCCACTCCCAAGATCCCAACAGTTTTTACCTCTTATCGACGTTTGTAGCTGCCGGACAGATCCAGGGTGCTGGCCACCCAGATATGGGTGGGGATCGGCCCAAGCGGGCCTGGCTGGGAATTTAGGGTTTAGGGTTTAGGGCGTCGCCATTGCGGACACGCTGTCAATCTCATGCATGGATGGCGCCACCAACACACCTCAAGGGTGTGAGAGTGGCGGCATATGGTAGTTGTTGATGATGAGAGGGTGTTACCCTTGGAGTGGTTGTTCCAAGAGCGGGGGCTAACTTCTCTTCTTTCCCCCCACTCTGCCGTACGGCAGGCAAGCCACCCAAATTTCCACCTTTTAGGGTTTAGGGCAAGCCCCAAATTCCCACCTTCTTCGTTCGAGGCGCCCCAATTGGCAGGGACCCGGGGGGAATCGAGCCCCCACAGGCCAGAAGAGCCCCAGGACAAAAGCCAGGCCCCAGACCCAAAAGCTCGAAATCTAGGGCCAGCCAGACCCAGTGTGAAGGCCCAAAAGCCAAGATGAAGGCCCAAAAGGCCAAGATGAAGGCCCAGAAGGCCACAAAAGCCCAAAATGAAGGGTTTAGGGGTTTACCCCCTGGGAGAACACGGCAGAAGGCTTCCCCCGTTGGGTTTAAGGTATTCTCTTTCGGTAGAGAAGCAAGCGTACGCTGGCTGCCTGGCCTTCAGTAGTATGGGTAGCATGGCAACCGCCATCGGAAAGAGCACAATGAGGTGCTGGGGCCCACGGGGCCCAAAGACAAAACCATTCCCAGTATCCCAACAGATTTTAACTCTTATCGAGGTTTGTAGCTGCCGGACATATCCAGGGTGCTTTAGGGTTTAGGGTTTTAGGGCTTTAGGGTTTAGGGTTCGCCATCACTTTGGCGTCCTAGTCAATTGCTTTATGCAACACAAATGCTTTTTCATGTAGATCGCGCCCTAAGCCTGCCTCTTTTTCAGCCTTAGGGCGCAACCTAAGGCCCAACATTTTAGATCGCGCCCTAAGCCTGCCTCTTTTTCAGCCTTAGGGCGCAACCCAAGGCCCAACATTTTAGATCTTAGGGCGCAACCTAAGGCCCAACATTTTAGTAGTACAGAATACTACAGAAGCCAAATGAAAGTAAAAAAGGGCCCAGAAGGCCAAAAGTAAAGAAAAACGTTACCTAAAAGGCCAAAATGTAAAGAAAAATGTAAAGAAAAAGGGGCCCCCAAAAGACCAAAATCNGTTTAGGGTTCGCCAACACTTTGGCGTCCTAGTCAATTGCTTTATGCAACACAAATGCTTTTTCATGTAGATCGCGCCCTAAGCCTGCCTCTTTTTCAGCCTTAGGGCGCAACCTAAGCCTGCCTCTTTTTCAGCCTTAGGGCGCAACCTAAAGCCCAACATTTTAGATCGCGCCCTAAGGCCTCCTTTTTTCAGCCTTAGGGCGCAACCTAAGGCCCAACATTTTGGTAGTACAGAATACTACAGAAGCCAAATGAAAGTAAAAAAGGGCCCCAGAAGGCCAAAAGTAAAAAAAAAACGGTACCCAAAAGGCCAAAATGTAAAGAAAAATGTAAAGAAAAAGGGGCCCCCAAAAGACCAAAATATGCAAAGGTTAAAAGCCAGTGTTGGCGCACAAGTGCCGCAAGGCCAGGGGGTCTCAATCGCGGTTTGCGGTGACCTCATGCTAGGATGGCACCACCTTCACACCTGAAGGGTGTGGGGGTGGTGGCATATCGTAGTGATGGAAGATGATCGTGTGTAGCCCTTGGATACGTTGTCCCAATGAGATGGGCCAACATCTTTCTTTCCCACCGCTTGGCAGGGAGCCACCCAACTTTTCACCTTTTAGGGTTTAGGGCAAGCCCATAAATTCCCACCTTCTATGGCATTCAAGCCAAACAAGGGCCAGAAGGCCAGAATAAAGGCCCAAAAGGCCAAAATGAAGGCCCAGAAGGCCAGAAGGCCAAAATGAAAGGCCAGAAGGCCAAAATGAAGGCCCACAAGGCCAAAATGAAGGCCCAAAAGACCCACATGAAGCCGCAAAGGCCAAAATGAAGGCCCAGAAGGCCAAAATGAAGGCCCAGAATGAAACCCAGAAGGCCAAAATGAAGGCCCAGAAGGCCAAAAGGAAGGCCGAGAAGACCAAAATAGAAGCCCAAAAGGCCAAAATGAAGGCCAGAAGGCCAAAATAAGCCAGAAGGAAGACGGTAGAGGGACGAACTTGTGGAGGACGACGGTAGAGGGATTTGCCCCCCTAGGTTTGGGGTATTGCCCTTCTATAGGCAGATCAGGGGTATCCCTGTGTGGTGGTTTGCAGGGCGTAGCCCCTCGGGTAAAATAGCATCTTGGATCAAGCGCCACGTGGCGCAGGGCCTCAGAGGCCCAAATTAAACACATCCCAGGCTATGCTACCCAGGATACCACCCGTACGGGGCCTATGGCAGCGACCGCAACTCTTTCGGGAATGGGTGGGAACGGCCCTAACAGGCCTGGGTGGGAATTTAGGGTTTAGGGTTTAGGGTTCGACAACACGGGTTGTCGTCCAGATGAAAGCCTTTATTTTTGTAAAACATGTATATATTTGAATTATATGAATTAGTATTTACAAGAATTTCTAATATTTTGTATTTCTAATTTCTTTTACCTCGTCCACGCCCAAGACCCCATTCTCCTGGCAGGGGGCTGCCTTGGGAAACGCTGCAACCTCTTGGAACTTCGTAGCCCGCGCCAGAAAGTCTGAAGGCTTGGGAGGGCCCCTGAGAGGACCGGGTGGGTCTGCTGGGAGCCCTTAATACCAGCTGCGAACGATTAAGGAAAGTTTAGGAGCAAGCGTGGAGGCTCTCGGAACGCCTAAGAACTCTGACCACACTCCTGGGGGCCCCGGAGAAGGCTTGTGAACTCTGACAGCCCTATTCCAAGTAGCCTGGAGGCACCCTAAGAACTGTGGGGGGCGGGTTTAAGAAGACCTACGAACCCTGACAAACCGGAAAGCGCCCCGGGGAAACCTGGAGAATTTTCATTTCAGGCCTTGGGGGGGGCCCGCGTGAACTCTGACAACCCCGGAACAACCCGGGAAAACTTGAAGAGTTTGAAAACCTTAGGAGGGCCGCTGTTTCTTTGATTTCAATCGTTTTTATTGGTTTTTGAGCCTATTTATTAGATTTTAAGCCTCGGAAGCCTAGGAAGCCCGGGTTTAGGGTTTTCAACACTAGTTGGCGTCCAGGGCAAACCCCTCATGACAATGTTTCCTTTTTATGTAGTGCACGCCCTAAGCTTCAATTGTTAACCCTTTACCCTTTTACCCTTTTTACCCTTTTTACCCCTTTTACCCTTTTAACCCTTTTACCCTTTTAACCCTTTCCCTTTTACCCGCTTTACCCTTTTAACCCTAAATGCCATCTTCCTTTTCCTGGGCACATCTTCCCCTTCATTTTGGCTTTGCAAGTGGCAAATTTTGGAAAAGGAAAAATTGCAAAATTTAAAGGGAAAATTGCAATTTTGGGCTAGATCCTGTCTGGGTGGTCTTGTGTTCCTTTTCACCCTTTTTACCCTTTTACCCTTTTAACCCTTTTAACCTTTTTAACCCTTTTTACCCTTTTACCCTTTTAACCCGTTTACCCCTTTTAACCCTTTTAACCCTTTTGACCCTTTTACCCTTTTAACCCTTTTAACCCTTTTAACCCTTTTACC
>DF245344.1:0-18521 GCA_000507305.1 Breviolum minutum Mf 1.05b.01 | reverse complement strand
TTGGATTTGGATGTTTTTTTTCTTGGAATTCGTTAAAGATCATCTTTTACTTTCATTAAATTCAACATCAAATCACATGGGTAGCTTGTTGGGAATTAATGCCTTCATGGTTTTCAGATCTCCGGAAATACTTTTTTCATGTTTCAGAAATCCCAAGGCCAACCACCTGGAATGTTTTGTTAACCCCCGTAAATAATGGGATAAACAAACGACCGTTCCCTCAACTGGTTTTCTCGCAAAAACGCCGGGGCGTTTCTTCCATCGTTCAGCATTTGGATGGCAAAATCCAAAGACCTTGGATCTACTCCCCCAAGATGCTTCATTCGTTTATCGAAAATCGAGGATTTAGGTCGTAGTTTGCGTCATCCTGGTGGTGATTTTTAGGTAGATCCAATAGGTGGTGGTGTTGTTGTTTTGGGCTGAGATTTAAATCCACCTCCCTCTGAAATGGTGGCAACTCAAATATTTCGTTCTGGAATTTTCACGAAAAAGAACCTTGGGGAAATGCATCCGATTTGACCGTTGTTGCGCTCACCAAGTAACCCCCAAAAGGTCACCACCTGGGAGCTGGGACCCACCCAACTTACCTGCACCTTGGGTTTTTTTCAGGTCCTGGAAACGAAACGGCGGCTGCCAGGTTCCCACGGTTACGAACGCGTCGGACTCTGTCGCAGCACCTTCAACTGGAGCAGTACCTGGAGCACCAGTACCCAAGCTGGAGCAGGTGCGTGTATCAAGCTGGAAATGGTGCTTTTTGGGGCTGCAGAAAATGATGGGATGGATGATTTATATGTCTCATATGTATCAACTTTTTTGGGTAGGATGATGATCATGATGATGATGATGATGATGATGAGGATGATGAGGATGATGAGGATGATGATGATGATGATGATGATGATGATGATGATGATGAGGATGATGATGATGATGAGGATGATGAGGATGATGATGATGATGATGATGATGATGATGATGATGATGATGATGATGATGATGATGATGATGATGTGCCATGAGTAACCAAGCGAGTTCTGGGAAAGGAAAACATGAATATTTCAGCTCAGCATCGGCTGCCGGGGAAGTAATGGTCAAAAACTCACATTGAAACCTAAATTGAAGAGTTTTGGAAGATGAACATCCTTTCAAACGGGTCCGTTTTCATGTTCCATTGGCAATTTTGCAGGGAAGTATCATTTTTTCTTGGAGGGTTACCTTTTTCAAGATCTAGCTCCGGCAACGACCTGCATGCAAATTATCTAGCGACCGAAAAAAAAAAACCACGAGTTTTGGGACCCCAAAGGGTGGTGGTTTAGTAAGGGAAATGGGACCCCGGCTATTTCAGGGAAATCTAGGTCTGCTTTTTCACCCAGGCTCGCAAAAACAGGAATATCTAGGTTGGTGAAATATTATATTTTGGCCAGATTGGTTGCAGCCTTGTTTTGTCCTGGGACAACTGGAAACCACTAAATTTCGGCGGCGGAAAATTCCTTGATTTTCAAGGGGATCCATACATCTAGATTCATGGTTGATGCTTTTTGGCCAGAGTAACTTGTAATTGTTGGGTGCACAAGATTCTGCAACAGTTAATATCAATGATTCATGAGATATGTACATGTATATGATATGTCATATATATATATATATATATTTGTATATTGTATAGGTATCTCATGAATTGTGTGTATATATATATATATAATCACTGTATATATATAGTCATTTCCAACATTTCCTATTAGTAAAGATTTGGTTCATCATCTAATTGACAGCCAACCATTTAATTCAATGACTGGCCATCAGGTCCCAAACGCACATTTTTTTTTTCTCTGACAGTACCATCCCAACAATTGGTGGTTTCAATTTGGTGATTTTGAGGTAGTGAACCATGTTAATTTTTCAGGGGTGTATATCATTAGCCCTCCCTGTGAAACAAAACAGCAAAAAAAAACTCAAAAAATCAATGGTTGGAAGATGAATTTCCCTTCATTTTTGGTGTTTTTCCCTGGCTGCGAAGCACCAGGTGCCACTTCCGAAAGCACCCGAATTGGAGTCCAGGTCAGTTGCCGCCCCAGCGGCCCTTCCGACCCAGACAAGAGACGAGTCGGTGGCAAAAACACCCCCCAAAAACGATGATTTTAGGAACATGTAATCGATGTAATGTACATATATCTCCGGCCTGAAATATTTTGGCGTCATTTTGGGTATCTATGTTAAATTTCGGGGGGTATAAACATGGATATTATATTACATGAGTTTATATTGTCTCACCCCAGTTGCGTGAATGAATATACATATCAACATCTTCAGTTGCCTGTATATATATATATACATATATATTATATGAATCAACATCTAAACAACGTGATTGCTTCTTGAGGTTGAGATACTTGAAGAAGATCATTCCCGTGTTTTACTTCACAAATCACTGTAGCACCCGCTTTTGGTGACTTAGGTTCTAGCTTGGAAGAAAAGCCACTCAACTTCAACTTTTACACCCCCGAGGAAACTGCATCTTCTTCGAAGCTATGAGATGGTGAAACCAAATGGTTTGGAACCACTCTAAGATCCAACAAAAACAAGCAGGCCTTCGGGAGCTACCTCCCCCATGGTCCTAAAATGAAGATTTCTTTTCTAATCACAAAAGGTGTGTATTTTTCTCCTCCGTTTGGGAAACGGTAAGCATCTTGAGGCTCCCATCATATCCAAAAAAACGGGAGGCACAGCCTGAGAGCAATTTGAGGGAAATTTTTCAACGGATCTTCACACCCAAAAAAACAAAGACAGCAAACTGCGGGTCCACGACCTAACACAACACCTTGTGACCTTGTGACCTTGTTGTTCTTCAAGATACCCTGCAGGAAACTAACATATCCCCAAAAAATGGCATTTTGAAGATGATTTTCCTTTTCCCCAGGTGGGATATGTTAATTTCCTGGAGGGTATTCAAAGTGCCCTTATTATTTTTTGGCTGTATCTTGAACTGCACCGTGATCTGAGGGTGTTGCGGGAAAGAAATCCGTCCATTCCAGCGAGCTATGTGGAAAATTTTGAAGGGATATAACTACAATAGACAATAACAACTAAGATCAAGCAATGCTTGACTTGACTGCTGCTAAAGGTGTTTGTTTTTCAAAATCAATCTTTTCATAGAATTTCCCTTTTTGATCAATATCTTTTTGTGGTCAATTTTTCAAAAACCGAAACTGCCACCACCCGAAAAGAAACATCAGCGAATCATCATTGATTAACATTTATGGCAAATGGCAAGTCAACCTGGACCTACCACCCCTTAACGTACCCCACGCCCCCCAGAAGTAAGGCCTTCTTAAGATTAATTTCCATTTTGGTTTCTGTTTTCATAACGCTTTTGAGGTGGGTACGTTAGGTAGGTTTTTACCCAGCCATGATTGCCAGGTGGGATGATTTGATTCAACGTATTGCGTCTCATGGTTTTGACTCGAAGGGTCGGTTGTGGTTGGAAGGCTGCTGCGAACGGAAGTGGATTTGGAGCTGGGGTATCTAAAATCTGTTCTAATAATAGGGAGCTACTTGTGATGGCAACCAGAAATCCGGCCAGTAAAACCCGCCTTTTGGATGTTTATATAAAACCATCAAAAACCAATGGGATTAATAAACTACCAACCGCAACATGACTTACCAACCCTTGCCTCCGAGGTCAGGCAGTGAGAAGTCTGACAGAGGTGGGGTAGGTTGGTGGTTGGTGTTTGGTGGAACCAGGTCGCTGGCACCAATTTGGACCTGGAATACATAGAAATTGAAAGTACCATTTTTGAAGCAACTGGATTTTGCTGGTTTTTAGGGGTCAAAAAGTTGTTGATGGAAAATTTTTCACGAAACGCAACTTGGCTGTTTGTTTTCCAGGCAGTTTAAAGAAAAAAACAAGAAGAAACTAAACTAACCAAGATTTCAAGAAAGCACCTTGAAACCAAGATGATTTTCATCTTGATTTTAGGTGGCAGAAATTAAACGCAATCTTGTCAATAGGTGCGAGGCTAAGGTCCTTAGTTTCAGCATTTGAATTGACGGATTCCAACCATCGAAGGTAATAGGCAGATGTTGGGCTGCTTGCAATGGCCAAAGTCAGCAAGACGTGACAACATGTTGAAAAAATCAGATTGAAGTTGGTAATCTAGGTGGTGAATTCAAAGTTTTTTTTTTTCACCCCGAAATTTGGGGAAGATGAAACCATTTTGACGAACATATTTTTCAGATGGGTTGGTTCAACCACCAACTAGTAATGATTTTGAACATGATCCCTTTTGGGTAGCAGTGTTTGAATGTTTGAAATATGTGACTTTCATAGGGGATATATTTTATGGCTCCTATAAGCTGGGGTGAAAAAACCCTACGGAAATAGAAGTTGTAACCCCATTTATAACTGCTACTTGGAGGTTCATCCCAGTTAGTAACTAGTTAGTAACCCCCATGTATATGCCATTTAGGCCATTTGGAAGTGGAGCAACCCTACTTAGTCGGCTTATTAACCATGGTTATTAACCACGTATCCTAACTGGGATGAACCTCCAAGTAGGGGCCCACCTTGTAGAAAGGATTTTAAGAAACTATCTTGGAGTGATTAGACAGAGGCATGCCACTGGAAACCGGAAACCTTGAATATCTTGCCTTAGCTGCGGGGCTGAAGGGTGTGACAGCCTATCACAAACCTGGAAAGCAAGTCCTGGAAAAAATGCAGTCCGGAATGAATGGGAAACACGTGAAATCAACATGTGATCTATCATAATCATATATACATATATATATATATATGTACTTGAACGTAGATACATCACATACATACCACAAATTCTAGATTCAAGAGTTCATGACAAGATGATTTTTCACCACAAAAAAAGGACACTTCAAGGAATCCTATTCCAAGCATCGTTGTGAAAACGGCATTCCTTGAGTCGAAATTCTCGAGGGAACGATATTTCTTTTCCTACCCAAACCCTGACTTAGGTTCACCACACACCACCACACCATAGAAAAAAACGCTTCGAGAAATCGAAATTTCGAAGCGGAATTTCCCGATTCCCACGACTCATCCTCGGCCCGTGAACGATCTGAGGGATGATCCCTCACGAGGTCTGAATGGTTTCACAAGCATGTCGATGTTTGTGCAACAGCGAGTGGTTAGCAGATGACTCGGCCGACCTGGACTTTGATGGTTTAGGTGGAGCAAATGTACCTATTCAACCAGCTCGTTTCTCAGATCTCTTGGCATACAGTATGGATATGGGTCAATCCTTACGTGGAAAACCTTTAAGATCCGGTGATGTTTGGTTCCTACGTTCTGAAGCGACAGCTGAGAAGGTGCAAGTATCTTTGTACATTAATGGACTAGCCATTGCGCACAATGGCAAAGAAGTGCGCGCCTGTTTTTCACCCTTTACACTGGTGCGGAACTGCAAATTTCAAGATGCAGCAGCATGCAACCAGCTACTTGGGTGAGAGTTTGGGGTGCGAGAAGTAAAAATGATCTGACAAAAAGAGGACAGGTAGGGACCAGTTGTAGAAGTCATTTCGGGAATATGAATATGATGTATACCATGATTATATACCCATACTATACACACATCCGTACATATAAATTATGGCTTCTACACGCTTCCATGTTCCAAAAACCTCTTTCCGAACCCCACTGTGGAGTCGCAGTTGTGGGGCCCCTGTCAATGGCTGGGTAACCTGGGTTATAACCTCTAAACCGAGTTATAATTTATTACCCTACTCATACCTGGTAGGGGCCCACTTTGAGGCTCACATCTTTGAAGATTTTCAAGATCTTTTTCTTCGTCAAGAACCTCTGTTACTTCTTCGGTGTGTCAGCCGATGACGAAGACTCAGCGGAAAAGGAACGTCAACAGTGGGTCGTTGACGTCGCCAGAGCCATTCACTTGGTAACGCAACTTGGTTGTCTTGTGTGGAAGTTAATCCAACATAAGGAGAACTGAAGGTAAAGATACGTTGCAGTTGGTGTCTATGTCAATTTGATTCTGTTACCTTTTTTCGGTTTCATACAATCAGTAAGCAGTAAGTAGTACCTCAATCACTAAAAATTGCAATTTCTTCATGGCAGCATTTTGTTCCGAATCCAGGCAATCCTTGTTCCCTCCTTTCAGCATCTCCTGCGAACCCATTTGTGCTGCGGCCGTGACGGCACGGCGCTTGATGGCGGGATATGTCTTATATCACAGTGGCTAGGTGGTGGTTTCAAACATTTTTTATTTTCACCCCTATTTCGGGAAGATTCCCATTTTGACTCATATTTTTCAGATGGGTTGGTTCAACCACCAACCAGGTGGAGATGACGTTGCAACGGTGCTCTATGGCGAACTATCACCCCACACACGTGGCAGTGAATTGGCTCGCTTGGCATTTTATGAAAATGAGCAATGTCAACGAAGCTTGGCGGCCCCTCAAATGGTGGGTTAAACCGCCCCAATGGTTGATCATCTTAGTAGGAAAACCCATGGGTTGTTGGGTAAACTCACCATTTTAGGAAACCCACAGTTGTTTGTGGATGTTTTGATAGTGGATCTTTTGTTTTTTTTTGAATGGATTTTTGTACCATAAGGTAAATCATCTTGGGGATTTGTGGATGTTGTGGCCAGTTGGATCCTTTTTTCATTTTAAACGGATGTTTGTAGCAATATGGTATATTACATCAACATTTTTTTAGCCCAAAACCATTTGGGAGAATATTTTTCGCTCACTTTTTTCTCGCATTTTTTCCGCAACTTTTCAGGAATGGCCATGGAAATTTGGTTATCTGTGGCTAGCAACTGTTTTGAAAAAGTGGCAGTGAATTGTACCTGTTTCTGCATCAATGGACATGATTTTTCAGCACGCACCATGGCGGAACGAAAACTATGGCTTCGAGCTATATCCAACATGAAGGTGGGGCGATACCTATCTTTAACTGGGGTTCTTATGTGTGAAGGAGGTATTATGCCCATGGTTGTTTGTAGTATATCACTAGGGGGCATGTCGTTCAACCCGGTTCAGAGCAGGAAAAAAAAAATCATCACTATTTTACGAAGGAACCTAAGATTATGAATTTCATGATATATCTTGGGTGTGGCCCCTTCCCAGTAACACTGGCAAATAAAGGTTTATAGGGATTCCCTACTAAAAATGTAACAATCCTGGTGGTCACTGTTACTGGGAAGGGGCCATAGCCAAGATATATCTGTGAACCAGTGTTTGGGCTCTTGCCATATCATCACTAAACTTCCAAGAGCCAAAAGATGGGCATTTTGACTTGGTTCTAACTCCCCCCTCCCAGGATGATGTTTCCATCCTCGTGGAAAGTGAAGGTTTACAACCCCCGAAAACTAACATACAGTAGCCCATGAAAATCACCATGGTAAATACCATCAAAATGCAGGATTTTCCATGGCTATATTAGTTTAACAGGAGTGTAGTCCAGGAGATTTTTCCGCTAACATGGTATGCGCTGTCAAATCCTGGTGGTTTTTCGAGGATCGCCCAGCATCCTGTGTGATGTACACCCTTGAAAATTAACTGCTGGTTCACCTAAAAACCACCCACCTTGAAATCTGGAACATCTTCCAATTTTCCTCTTACTCATTACCCTCCCCGAAACTAACTTTTCAATCACCCCTTGAGAAATCCATGCTTGCAAAATGAATTCCCTTTTTCTTTCGGGGCTCCAACCGTTCCATTTTTCAAAGTCATCAAACTTTTTTGGTAGGGGTTAAAAACACCCATTTATATCAATTTATAAGGATTCCCTACTGTTGATGGAAGAAATCCGGTTAACCAGTTGAGGTTGGTAGTTGATCCCATTTTTTCAAGGTTTCAAAACCATCCAAAAGGTGGAAGGCCTTGGGATTTCTGAACCATCAACAGTATTTACATTTTACATGAAACGAAACATAGTCAAAGATAGTTGTTGAATCTTGTTGATGCTTCAGAAATCCATCAACAAACTAAGGATTAGATTCATTATATTTATATATATATATATCCCATACCATTCATGTATGGTATATTTTCCTACCTTTGCCATTATGGTTTGGATGAGTTTATCATCCCCAAAATGGTTTGGGCTTGTTTCCAGGTGAAACTGCAAAATGCTGCACCTGCACCCAGTCGGGAGGATTTAGCGCACTACCGGGAGACTTGGAAAAAGCCGTGAATTTGTTGGAGAAAAAGCTGTTCAAAATTTCCAATGAGCAATGAAAAAAGGGCCCCTGGTTGTTTAAAGTATATGGGTGTTTCCAAAAATAGGGGTACCTCAAAATGGATGGTTTATAATGGAAAACCCTATTAAAATGGATGATTTGGGGGCACCACCATTTTTGGAAACCCCCATATAGGGGGATGAAATCCTACCCAATTATACAGGGATTATTTCATAAGCCATGAAAAAAGGATCCCGTCATTAACCAACCAGGATTTCATGGAAAGTAATAAGAGTGTGTTTCTTGGCTCCCATGTTTTTTTTTTTAACGGATGGTGAAATTTCACTCAGGACTGAGCAACAAAAACGGAGTTTACCCCTGAAAGTTTTTCACAGCGAGTTTACCCCTGAAACATATTTTTTTTTGTATTTTCACCCCCAAACCTTGGGGAAGATGTTCCAATGTGACGGACGCGCATATTTTTCAGGTGGGTTGGTTCAACCACCAAGCAGAAAACGTATGTATTTTTTCTGGGCAACTTCTAATGGCCTCAGCCAGTTGGTCACCTTAGGTGGTTTTTAGTAACGGAATCCGGACCCCCAAAAATGGCCGAAAAATTCAGCTCAAGGATTTAGAATAATTACATTTCATGTTTTTTTTCCCCGATGGTGAAAACTCATCATTTTGAGCAAAAAAAAACGTATGTATTTTTTTTCTATGATGAATTGAATTCATTGGAAACTCACGGGGGGCGAGTTGAGGCAAATCCAGGTTTTAGCAGGAAAACTCAGCACCAGATATTGTACAGTAGATGGATGATGATGGATGCATTTTCACGGAAGTTTTACCCTTTACTCAACATTTGAAGCACTAAAGATGGTCATTTCCCCAATTTATGATACACAGGTTTTCTTTAAGACTGATCTGAGGTTATGTTTTTGAATAAGAAATTTGACTTCAGCCTCAGACAGCATAGACAGTTTTCTTTTTATTTGAAGGATTAAGCAATGCCAAAATGTTGTTGGCCATTTTCAGTTTTTTTTTTTGCGTTGATCATGTCTTCTCATCGTCTATGATCGAACCAGGAAGCTATTGAAGAACAAGTTCGTTCTCTAGAAAACAGCCTGGAAGGGCGTGGACCTGTTGATGCCCTACTACAGCGCATTCAATGGGATCGATCTGATCTTTCAACCTCTGTTGATGCCTTACATGGTGCGGTGGTTACCTTGGGAGATGTTGGGAGCTTGTTGGGATCGAAGGAAAAAAATCATACACCCCCTCCCCCACAAACCCAACGCAAAAAGGTGGATGATTTGGATAATGAAGATGAAACAATCAGTTGGAACTACCAACCACCCCACCCAGGATGCTGGCTCGTCACCACCAGGATGACATGAACCATTTTTAAGGCTCAAAAAATCAGGAACCTAAACCCAGGGGGGTAGACGTCCCGGACTCTCATGACTTGGGTTTTTCAACCGGCCGAACCTGTCTGAATCGGTGAATCTCGTCGAATCGGCTCACTGGGCAAGATCACACAAACAAAAAAACCCACAGAAATTCAAGAATTATCATCAGTAATATGGTGATGTCTCTCCAAAAATCCAGAAGTTTACTAATAGAGTGTTAAATTGGCCAGGCCATTCTTGGCAAACATTTGACAAGGAAAAACCTGCTTGGTGGCTTTTTTTACAGGTAAAAACACATTTGCACTGACGCACTGGTTGGATCTACGACCCCCAACCAACAGTGGCCTTCATGAAGGTTTAGCTTGGGATCCCGCGGAAAAAAAACCCTCAAAAATGGTGGTAAGTTGTCGTCACCTTGTCAGGTGATGCCATTGGTACGGAGGAGGGGACTTTATCAAAGATACCTATGCCAACATTGGCCCTGAGTGCTGCTAAGACTGGCACAAAAAGTGCCGGTCCACTCTCCCAACGCAGTGTAGCTAGAGACTCCGAAAAGGCCCCATAGAATAAGTTAACGTCGTCCCCAAAAAGATCGGTCGAAACCTGGCCGGGAAAAAGGGGAGTTTCGGGGAAACCCCGTGACACAATGCACCAACAAAAAAGGGGGCGTTTCATACCGGTGCTTTGCGGTATTTCCTGTGCTTGGCAGGTTTTTTTTGCAGAATTTTTGAAGGGGAACAATCTTGGAGTTGTTGAAAAAATACCATTTTCTAAGCGGTCATTTTTGAAAACCAACAAGGGGGAACTTGGTTTTTGACATTTGATCATGTCCAACAACCATTTAATTAGTTTAATTGGGTCAACAGAATCTAGTGTGTCAAAATGTAGACCCGTCAAAACTAACATGTCCCCGCAAAAGTAGTGGTTGGAGACTACATTCCTCTTGAAATGGCGTCTTTTTAGGGGACATATACGTTTTCCGGGGGTGTAACATGCTTGATTCTTCTACTTTCAATTTGTCTTTGTAGGATCTGAATTTTCATTCTCATTTTTGAGGACTACAATTTGGAAGACTAACGTGGAACGCTAAAATAATTGAGGTTTAGTTCAGATGATTTTCCTTTCTAATTTCGGGGGTGATCTTTTCAGGTTCCATGCTATACCACGTTGGTTCCTTTTTTCTGGGGGGGTTCAAACAGATTTTGCCAAGTCGGTTTTTTGCACCCACTTCCGGTTGAGAGTGTTCCAATTTGAGTGGTTGAAAGTGTTGGCCATCGCCACCTGATGGCCATCTATTGAAATAAATGGTTGGCTATCAGTTGGACCATGAAGCAAATCATTACATAAAAAATCGTTGGCAATCACCATTTCCATCCATTTGAAACTGCCTGGAACAACCCGAATGGGTCCAGGCACCTTGTTTTGCTTGGAATCTTCGGCCTTGTTTGGGGGGGGGGCAAGGGTTTTGATGATTCAAAAAATAGAGGTCATGAAGGGCCAAGGGCCGGGGCTCTAGGTGGTGGTTGAGGCTCGAGGTGTGAGTTGCTTTTCCAGCATTTTCAGCGATGAAGGCATTGGTGCTACTCCACCTTTGTCATCACGATCAACTCGATCTATGGGGATTGGACAGGAGAGACATTGGGGCAGCTGGGGGGGATGGAAGGACTTCTACTTGGATGTTTCCGACTCTCATGTTAAGGTATATTTATATTATAGCTTCATGACTGCATGATTATATGGTTATTTTAATTGAACAAATAGAAGGTCAATATCGAAGAAATAACAACGTGACATTTTTTTTGGGCAGAATATCTCCCTGAGATTTCCTTCTACTTATAAAGGTCTTTTCGGATTCTGCGATTTCATGAATCACCCCGTTGAAAAGGCCTGAGGCGAGATGCCGAGATGCTCCCCCGTTTTTTGATGTTTTTTGATTTGACGTCGTGAAAAAACCAACCAAGCAGAAGAGTACAAACATATTTGAGGAATTTATGCTGGTAATTAATGTCCACTTTATAAAAACCCAAACCTCCTTGCTGTTGGGGATACCACCTACACTTGTTTGTTTTTTTATTTCAACCTCCCAAAATCAACGGACCTCTAAAGAAGCGAGATTCGTTTCCAGTTCACTGCAATCGCTAGGAGCGTGCTGCCTCATTGCAGAGTCTCTGGGCGAATCAGAGGCAACTGACGGGAAATAGGTACGGCCGAATGCGTTGAAATCCCAATTGCTCCATGTATGGAAAATTTATACCCACATTTAGCATGCTTTAAGCCAAATGTAAGCAAGTATTCCAAATGTAGAAACCATTTGTTCAAAAGTAGGTTAACAAACAACACTTTCCTCCTTATGATGAATCGTGATCAACCATCTTTTTGAATACAAAAATCAGCATACTCCAGGCTTAACATACATATGTCTGTACTGATTATTCCACCAACAAAAATCAGTTTCCATCTTCCCATGCGAGGCCCAAGCTTTTGGCCGGTACTTAGGGTTTGGGGCTGGCGTCAAAAAAAAGGTGATCGCTGACAGCTGCGACCTTTTTTGAAAACCACCCGAGGCACACATTTAGGACAATAAAACCGAACAATTGCTTTGGCTTGTTCTTCTTCTTGTTGTTGTTGTTGTTGTTGTTGTCGTCGTCGTCGTCGTCGTCGTCGTCGTCGTCGTCGTCGTCGTTGTGGTTGTTGTTGTTGTTGTTGTTGTTGTTGTTGTTGTTGTTGTGGTCGTCGTCTACGTTTGACACTTTGGGAGGAGTCGTTTGAAGACAGATTGATCCAATCTCAGGTGCCCTTTGAAAAATCGAACCAACATCTTCCACTTTTTTCCAACGTTTTGAGGGTTTTGATTCGTTCAAACTACAAGGTACTAGTGTTTATGGTTCCACAAAGCTGCAGGCAGCACGTGCCGGATAGAATGAACTGTGGTTATCAGGCAGTTCAAACGTTGGTTGATTCACATCTTCGCTTTCCCCCCCAAAAAAAGAATCCATCGCCTTAAACGTGTCCTGAGAGCCCGCCGGCAGTGTTGAAACCTTCTTTCAAGGGAAGGTTTGGGGACATCAGAGGTTACATCGCCTGGAGCCGGTTTGTTGAATGGAAAACTTCGGGTGTTTTGGTCGGTCACGAAATCGTCGGTCGTTGAATAGTAGATAGATATCAATCATACTGTTGATGGAAGAACTCCGGCTAACCACCTTTTGGATGTTTTTGAAACCTTGAAAATAATGGGATCAACAACCTACCTCAACTGGTGCAGGATTTTGGCCATCAACGGTATCAAACAACATCCTTTGTTCTTTGTGCATCCGATATGAACAAAAATGGACATGGATCATGATCTTTTTACGCCTTTAGAATTCCGAAGCTATTTATCTTATTTAGATTTGATTATTCAGCATCTACCCTCCTGAGAACTAACATATCCCTTCCCTTGCCGGCACTTTTGAGTCGATGATGTTCCGAACTTCCCGTTTTTTTTGGGATATGGATTCGTTCCCTGGAGGGTATTTTCCTTTGGATGTCGACAACCTTTTTTTATCACACCTGGAAAACAAGTTGCTGTTAGTTTCCATCAACTTTACCCCTAAAACCAGCCACCGTTGCCCTAAAAAAACGCTACACTACCTTTTCCAGGAACTTAAAAAAACAAAACATGCAGCTGTTCCTCCGAGTCCGATGTTTCGACGAGTCCTGCAGACTTCCCACTGTGGAGAAACACGGGAACAGCAATGCCAGGGACCCGTAAAAAAATCCAGCTGTTTACTGGTAGATACTCTAATACTACCCCACTATCCCGGCATGAATACATGGTGATAGACCAAACGATTATGTGATAGGTAATCCCGGTAATCCCTGATGTGTTCCGAATGCAACACTGTAAATCATGCACCATCGGACCATCGCCTATTATGCCAATGATATTCTATCATCAAAATGTTTCGCATCACCACCATCTTGTCTTACTCATCAATATCATCGTCACGCAACTTTTCCTCCTCTTTCATGATAATCCACATAGTAGTGAGTAGTTCTTCTTCTCCATCCATCACTACCAAAGTCGGTGAAACATATACCCAACAAAACCTGGTCAGCTAGTTGATCATCAAAATTGCCAGCAATTGATTGCCATCACCCTTGCACCCCCAGTAAAAAAATAGCTGGACCCTAAAATGATGGAGATTCCAAGTTAGGAATCTCCTTTCCATGAATTCCTGGTTGATTAATAGGGATCCTGACAATGGCTTATTTCAATCCCCATATACCTGGGTAGGATTTCATCCCCTATATATGGCAAATAACCTCATTTGGAAAAGCCGTTGAAATGCCATGATGGGCCGTCGACCCTGTGATGTCGAGACAGCCGGCTGTGAGGAGACAAAAACTCGGGGGTTTTGGGCGATTGGAAAACCACGTTTTCTTTACACAAAATGCCAGCAAACTCAGCCGAGGTCACCCCAAATTGGTGGTTTAGTATCAGGGAATCTCCCTAAAAATCCCTAAAAATTCAGGTTTAGGAATTAGAGGAAAAAAAATGGCCAGAACCATGGAACATTTCATACAAATTTCCAGCAGATCCGATTTGCTAAGTGGAAAACATCGCTCTGGCACTCAGCTATCGTATGACCTGACTTGGCATTAGTAAAGTGTCGGAGGCTGGCAGTCGTGACGCTACCCTTAAATGTAACTTGAAGAGAATCGCTACAGTATGATTTTATGAGATGTTTGTCATTGTTTGTTATTTCAACATCCATTTTTTTTCGCTAGAATCATCTATATCATATAGGGTTTGTGTGCGTTTGTGTGTGTCCTTCTGTTAAAGAAAAACGCTTTGCCTCGGGTTTTACCTTCAAACCCAAACGTTTGTTGTTTTTTTAATCTTTTTTCGGCTCAAAAAATGGTTGGCTGAGATTTATAAAACTCGTTGGTTTCCCTTAAGACCTTATCTGGGTGGTGGTTTCAAATATGTTTTATTTTCATCCCTATATGGGGAAGATTCCCATTTTGACGAGCATATTTTTCACATGGGTCGAAACCACCAACCAGTTTTTCAATGCTGATTTCCGATCGTTTAGGGTCCTTAGGGGGAGTAGCCGTTTTCCGCAGCCGTTGGGGTGGGAAATTTCCCGTCGAGGGAACGAATCCATATCCCACCGAAAAGGGAAGTTCGGAACATCATCGGCTGAAAAGTGTCAAAAGGTAGGGGATATGTTAGGTCTACCGCCCCACCTAGTAGCAGTCACCACCAGGATTATACCATTTTTAGTAGGGAATCCCAACCTAAACCTTCATTTGTGACGATTGCATCCTGGGTGGGGAGTAGATCCAAAAGATATGGATTCGTTCCCAGGAGGGTACCCTGGGCCATTCCAGAGCTGAGATTTTCCTCAGGAGCCTCCATCTCCCCGCTCCGTAAGTTCTGGCACCACGGAGCGGAGCTCCACAGTAGCGAGTGCAGTTTCTGAGACCCAAGGGGTGAGGTGAACGACAGTGGATTCGGGGTGGTCGGTTGTTTTTGGTTGAAAACCCCACTGGGTGCTGAAAAAACCCGGGGGCGGTTTGGCCAAAATGGGGAGAACAACGTTTGTGGATTGAGATTTTGGAGGTTTTTTTTTTACACCATAATTTTTCAAAATTTGAGTCGAAAAAACATGAAGACTTTGAAGAAAGGAGGATTTTAAGGTGTACAAGGATTGACTGTTTTTTGATAGACGCGACAAAAGAAACCATGGGGTCGGTTACCACAACAGAAGAGGAACCTTAGACAAATCAACCAGCATTTCATGAGATGGGCTTTTATTTGTCAGGTAGTCAATGGTCATTTGGTCACATTTGGATATATTTGGATGTATTTGGTATATGCAAGCAGATGGGGGCAAAATGCGATGAAAAAAGAGATAGATACGTCACAAGCTTTGATTGCGGCACATCCTTTTATTTTGAATGGGGTACAGACAACGCTTGTTATTTGCATGATCATGCTTTTGCAGGAAGTCACTTTTTCCATGCCCAACCAGTAGACCTTGTGGGGAGAAAACCGGCGGTTTTCTTGGAAGTAAATGTTGACTATTGTCCTTCCTGAAAACTAGCAGTCTGACCCTGAAAAAGTGGAAGGGCAAATTGTCAGGGGCTTTTGCTGTTTGTTTTGGGGAGGGTAGGTCATGACGGTCATGGGTTCGAGGCCCTTTTGATTGCAACTTGGGCATTCTTTTCGAACCTTTTTGAGATGATATGACTGATATGGCAAAGACATACAACCCATAATCTTCAGTCACTTCAATCTCATGAAAACCAGTCATGGGAATCTAAGGGTACCCCCCAAGAAGTAAGGCCTTTATTCATGGATTAGTAACCAGCATGATCCCTTAGTTTCCCATCAACCACGGGACGTTTCTGAGTCTCATATATATCACACTTTTTTCGAAGAATCCGGACAACAAGTGCACGGAAAACCTCTTATTAAAACCCATACCATCCATGGGACTGGTATATTTCCCTACATTTACCATAGAAATCAACCAAATGTAGGTAAATATACCATACATGGATCCTATGGGTCCCTATATTCTATGAACCACCCGTTCAATAAGACAACCAACCAATCAACCACTCGGTGGTGGTTTCAACTCGTTCATATTTTTCATGCTTCACCCCGATGGGTTGGTTCAACCAATCTCACTCAACCAGGGTTTTGATCCATCGTCCAACTTCCTCCCCCTTGAGGTGGAGCCAATCCCCTCCGAAGAGGGAGAGGCGATTGCTGAACAGGTGAAGGCAACGCCCCACCTGGGGACCCTCCCTGGGAAGTGAAGAGGGCTTTGGGCTTGTTTTTTTTTTTGGTGTTGTAGTTTTTTTTTGTTTTTTTGTTTTTTTTGGGTATGAACAAAAACAAAAATAATGAATCTGAGATATTTTTAGGATGTGAGATTTATAATGCTATGTCGTTTTGTTTTTTGGTGAAACGATGTCGTTATTACCTTATTGTTCCCTTGTTTGATAGTATATTCGTTGTGTTCAATTATATACACACGCGCATGAAATCAATTAGATTGCATGATGCTGTATCTATGATGTCGTATTACTTTATGTTAGGTCATAGAGTCATATTGTATGACTTTAGAACATGCAAAACAGATGGCAATAACAGATCATTCTATAGGGCATCCCATCATGCCATACTATATCATATTGCATCATTTCACCTTATCTTATGTGATACTGCGGGACATTAGTTAAGGGATATCTAATCACGCTATATTGCACTGCATTGTATGAACTCACGTTTATACAATGAATTATATAGTCTACTATTTCAATGAACCGGTGGCACCTGAAAATCGGGGGCGCAAGAAAAACCAAAGATGAGTCGAACGGCATCATTTCACCATCATTCATGGGAGCCCATCCGGGTCTGTTCTCAGGGGTGGAAAAACTCAATGGAAAAAAAACATGTTTTCTCACCGACCCCCTGGAAGTTTAACAGCGAGTTTGCCCCTGAAAAGTTAACATTCCACAAGGAAAGTAATCTTCTCACCATCATTTTCCGGGGGCTATGTTAAACTTCCGTGGGTGGAATCAAGCATTTGGATAGGCAGAACGCTGGCAATGTGACTTGTGTTTCGAGTCTTTGCTTGCAAATGGTGGGAAGGTTGACCATGAAACGGCTGCGCAAACACCACGGAACAGCTAGCTATACACATCCTGCATCTTGGAGATTTTCTTAAACCATATTTTTGGGAATGTCTCCAAATTTCCATTTCGAAAAAAAAACAAGAAACACATTTTTTTTCTTGGGGAGGGAAGGTTCCTTTTCCCCATATTTTGAACAAAATCCAGGTTGTCATCGTTTGAAAAACCTCATTTTTTTGGAAGTGAAGTTCATGGGGCATTCCAGCTCCCAAACCGCTGGGAATTTTTCGACCCGAAACCGCTCGGTGGAACTCGCAAGCATTACGAAGTTGATATCATCTACTTGGAGGTTCATCCCAGGACTTGTAACTAGTTAGGATCACCCCCATTTATAAGCCATGGAATTCGGCCATTTGGAAGTGGAACAACCCGATCCTTATGGGGCTTATTAACCATGCTTATTAACCACGTATCCTAACTGGGATGAACCTCCAAGTACTCCGGGTGTTTTCATTATCCACCCAAGGGCTATAACTTCCTACTGAAGCATTCCAAACACGCACCTTTTTCATCGATATCAGCCATAGAAATTAAAACGTTATAACCAGCTGGTAGCTGGTAGCTGGTAGCTTTTTCCAAACACCCATTTGGCCCGGAACAAAGATCTAAAAAAGCAACTACATGACTACATGTGAGAATATGTTTTTCTACCTTCTCGAAAACTAACAGCTCGCACCTGACAAGGAAACCTTCTTCCCTTTTGAGGAAGTCGTAGTTTTCCCATTCCAAGCAATTTTTCAGGGGGTTTTTGCTGCTAGTTTTAGGGGAGTCCCTAAATCTTCTTGAATTTTCAGATTCTCTTCTTTTTTTGGTTGATCTCAGTCAGCTACCCTCCCTGAAACTAACAGTTCGTTCGCCCCTGAAAATAGACCCCTGAAAAAAGTTTGGAGATTCCGAACTTGGAGTTTCCACCCATTTTTAGGTGCAAACTTGCTGTTAGTTTCAGGGAGGCATCCCAGTGGTTTGGATCTTTCGGGATCCCTTTATGAAAAGGGATTGTTTATAAAAGGAGTACCAAACCAACAAATTACTACTGATTTCAGGAGACCCATGTTTCATGTTTCATGATTGAATCTCATCATCCAACTGATTGACAATGGATGTTGGATACCAATTCATTGGAGTTATCACGTCCATCATCCAACTGATAGCCAATCATTTTATATAATTCGTGGATGTTTTGGGTACACCCCTGAAGATTAACGGCTGGAACAGAATTCCCTGAAGGTTTGGTTCAGATCAGTTTTTG
>DF245343.1:0-18527 GCA_000507305.1 Breviolum minutum Mf 1.05b.01 | reverse complement strand
CTCGTTCTAGAATCCCAGGGAGTTGCAGCCACAATTTGAGCCCTTTCGGGTCAGCGCCTTGTTCTGCAAGATTGGCCAGTACTGCATTGATGTCAGCCTCATCACCTGCACCTACTACTAGTTCGCGGACTAAATAGTGGTAGGCGCTCTGCACGTCCACGAATAGGCACGCAAAGGGTTGATCGGCCAAATGTGAGAGTCGAGCAGCAGTCTGGACACAATGTGAACCGAAGGCCGCCTGTTGGTTTTTGAAACCTCCGATTTGCGTATCACAACGTAGGTCTTCGAGTCGGCCTGCAACTTTTTGTCGAAGCCACTTGTGAAATGCTTTCGAGAGAACGTTCAGCAACATTATACCTCGAAAGCTCCCAGCGTCATCCGTACTTCCCCTCTTATGTATAGGGAACATCAATCCGCCTTTCGACTGGATCGGTTCGGAAGCCCACCAGATCGATTTGCTATACAAGTCGTGCACCGAGTTCACAAGGGTGCTGGCTGCATGGTGGAATAAATCGCTTGGTAAACTGTCGGGCCCAGCGGCTTTTCCTGGCTGTAGAGAACGTAGGATCTTCTCGATCTCAAACCGAGAGGGCAGTTCCTTCAAGTCTCTTGCTGTGACAGTGGGTGGTGAAATGTCCCTCTGAATGCACTTGTAGAACAGCTCCTCGTTGGTCATCACTTCCCCGGCTTCCAGCTTTGCGAAATTATGCGGGATCCATTGATCATCTAAGACTTCCATCGCCAAGGGATTGAGTTTCGACTTGTTGCGCACCTTTGGTAGAGCTCCTCTGATGCGGGCCCAAAACTCTTGGAATTTGCTTGGCGTATCCATTTGGCCAGCTTCTTGAGCGAGGTGGTCAAAGAACTGCTTGTCTTCTCTCCTGATTGCCTTAGTGACCTGGCGTCCCAATGTTCGAAAGGTATTCAAGCATTTGGCGCAATGTACGGCCTCTTGGGCAGTTTCCAAGGTCTTCTCAGGGGTTCCACCTGCCCAACTCGTAAACAGCATTGCAGGAGACGTCTTCGTAGTTGGTTGTTGATCTGCGCAATCTCCTTCCGGGCCTGTTGCTTCTGTTGAACCAAATCCCAGATCTCCTCTGACATTCGGCGGTGTGGTTTGCGCCTACCCCTCACGAAGTTACGATCCATCCAGCGCTTCAAATTGCCTTGCAGGTAATGCATGTGTGTATGAACATCAATCGTCCATGTTGCAGTACCAATTGCACCAGAGAGTTCTGCGATCGTTGCTTCTCGCTGTGGCCCTTGTAACTGCTCTTGCAGCAGGTCAAGATCATAGTGTGGTCTTCCTCGTCGTTGTTCTCCATCTTGGGTAGTTGGTGTTGTAGTCCAAGTGATCCAAACACATGCTGGCTTATGGTCTTCTCTGGAGAGAGATAGGTCGATATCATCAGATACCCAAGACCGGCATTGAGTCAGCGTCCACCCAACTGGTAGCCCGACAAAGTCTCCTCTGCACCAACCTTCTGTCCGTACCTGAAGGTCCCTCATGACATTGCTCGAAGGTGGCTGGTAGCCAACATGATGCTGCACACAAATATTCGTGTAGTAGATCTCCTCCAAGGTCTTGCGTCTCGTAGTGGTGCGAACCTATCTGAGCTGATACTTCCGAACCCACTCGTGCGTTTGCATCAAGCAGCAAGACGTGAGGCCATGAGCGATAACGATGGGGCGTCAATGTTCGAAGCGTGTCCCACCATTGCTCTCGTTCACCTGCATCGGCTTGTGAAGTTGGTGCGTGAGCACAGACAATAATGGCCCGGAACCAAGGTGCGCTCACTTTAAGAAGTAAGCATCGTGGGTTGCGTGCTACAATCTTAAAGTGCTGCTGCTCGAACTTCTCACCATCTGCACCAGTTGTGAGCGATTTGCTGACCCAGATCTGGGTTCTAAAATGGCCCTTGTCAGTGGCCGGCGAGCTGAATATAAAGTAGTGCTTTTGGTTGACTCTGCATTCCTTCTTGTGCCTTGTTTCCTGGATCCCTACAATGTGACAACCAGCGGCATGAAATTGTTCTTGTAGTAGATCAAGACGTGTTTTGCCTTGCAGACCACATTCCTTCTCACTTGGCAACAGTGTGAGGACATTGGCTGTTGCAAGGGTGCACTCAAACTGCTTCTGCTTGGGTGGCCCTACAGTAGCGGATGGTGCAGGATTTTGATCACCAACACTTGGGGCAGGAACAGTGATGGGCCGACTCGGGAGATACAGACGACCATTTCTCCAAAGACCCTTCCATTCCGGCTTCCATATAGCCCATAGCCAATGAGCTTCGTGGCATTCTCCACGATCAAAGAATTGGCTCCAAGTGGATGACAAACTTGCTTGTTCCTGCGGAGTGTACTGTGCAACCGTATTGGCCGCCTCATTCCCTGGGTCACAGTTGTGACCATAGATGTGCTCGTACTCAATGTGAATGTCGTAGCGAAATTCCAGGAAGTAACAAAGAGCACGAAGATGACCCACAAGCGTTAGGTTGCGTCAAAAGCAAAATGTATCGAGGGCCTCCATGATTGTGTAAGTGAGAGCCTGTGCATAGTAGTGTTGAGCCAGTGCAGACCTAACNCAAAATCCCATGCAATTCAGCTCGATGAGGACAAGCTGGACCAAGGAGTTCCTGTCTTAGGTGACCAGCGTAATACCAAACCGGTCCTTGACGGGCAAACATGACAGCAGCAGCTGCCGAGGTGCCTTTGGTGTGATGAGCAGACCCATCGGTGTAGATGTAGAATTGATCGGCCCACTCGAGCTCCCACCAGTAATCTAACCACGGAAGCGTTGAGGGGTGCCAAGCGACGGCATCCGGCAACGTCCAAGAAACTTCGAGGGCTGCAGCATCCAGCCATTGCCACAAAGAGAATACGCCATTGAAGTCAATGGATGGCTCGTCATCAAGATCAGGGCCACTGTCACCTCGAATACCACAAGGATTGTAGTCCGAGCCCTGAAGTAGAGTATCAAGTCGCAGCTGGAAAGGCTTGATAAAGTCCTTCACTTCGTCCTCGATGCTTGAAATGCCCGTTGTTTCCAGCGTTGTTTCCAGCGTACCTTCCTTCGCTTCATCATAATTTCCTTCGTCTGTACCGCAAGCACCCTGACTCTCAAATGCGAAGTGGTCGTCGACAGGGTTTCCTGGCGGTGACAAACACGAGAAGGTGCTGAAGGTGTAGTTGGAGTTGCGAAGGGAAGAAGAGTTTTGCCAAGCAAGTCCCAGGGCGCCTCCTCCGCGTTGCCTAGTGCCTGCAACGGCAAAAAACTTCTTCCCCTCGTCTTTACAACCGTTGTTTGCAGTAACGACAGACCTGAACTGGCACTCTGTGGTGAAAAACTGTATGCTCCTCCATTTGGGTCTGCATACAAGACTGTGACCATGCTTCCTGGGCCAAGCACACGATATCCAGAAGTAGCCCAAACCGCATTCCCTAGATAGAAGATTTCGATAATTACTGCATTAGATATGTCCTCTCCTGACATCTGTGAAACTTTTTCAAAGGTCTGACTGGCTAGTCAAGACCCTTTTGCTTGACGATCATGCTCACATTCCGCATGAGGGGCCTGGCAGTTTCGACGGCAGCACAAATGCCACCCATGCTTACATTCCCCACCTGCAGGTGCTGCATCGCAACGACCCAGGTTAAACCCAAAACACAAACGACGATTGTGGGGGTCTGTGGAAACATTATCACGATGCTGCAATGCACGTGGCGACAGGTTTGCTCTGTCTTTGCCCTTGGCACCTTTTCCTTTCCCCTTGTGGCCCTTATGACCCTTGTATGGACTCCAACGATTATACGGGTTTACATTTACCCATTGGTCATTTGATGGCCTTGCTTGCTGCATCAGCTTTTGGCGGCGACGGATGCGACGGCTTTGGCAATGGCATCAAATGGAAGCCGACATCATAACTGGCCAATGCATTGATCAATGCGTCATCCATAGGAAGTTCACCAGTTGCGGTATCTCTGCGCACCGACACACCGTCTTGAATCAGCTTCGTGAACACTGCACGATCCGCACGAAGGATTTGCTGCAGAGTGGTTTTGAGGTAACCTTGTGGCGGAGACCTTCTGGCATGACTAAACAACATCATCAAGTATCTCTCGTGGGGTTCCCAACTGATAGTGTCAACGAATGAATATGCTAAACCTCTGCGTCTCAATGCTTCGAAAGTCTCCATCTCTCCAGCAACGGTGCAATCCGGGGTCTCTGCTTTTTCTTTCACAACTAACTTATCGGCGTCTATCTCAATCTGCTGTGCACTCTTTGACATGGATACTTCCCATTCTCGGGAAGTGCAACGATCTGGACTAAGATACTTCAGCTGCCTTGCTTCGTGCTGTTGGGCACACAGGTCAAGCAATGCGTGGGATGGTGACATCTGACGTTCGATGAGAATTCCTGGCAGCCTTCTTTTTAACTCTTCCATTCTGGCATCCCTCTCCACTTGTGGGATTTTGCGTGTCTGTGCTGCTTCTGGGTTTGTCACTTGTTCTTTTAATTGGCTGATCACGAAAGTATGACCTTCGAACAGCAGGCGTTTCAACACAGCGCGATCACCTATTGAAGCCATGGCACCGAGAACATCTTCGGAAAACGTATCAAACTCAGCTGACACTATCGGCACACCTGGCTGGCCGTGTGCAAATGCCAACTTTCCTAATGTGGTGATGCCTTTATCAATCATGGCCCTCACCCCACGCTCTGACATGGCCATCTCATCAGCTCTCTTCCTCCAGTGAGCTTCCGAATCCACCAGTGACGTCATTTTGATTCGCCACTGGCATTCACTGGAAGTTGAAAGGGGCTGCAGGCGGCACCAAATCCTCCCAATGTCCCCAAACTGCAGAAAATCCATCTTTCACATTACGGTAAGGAACCCAAAACTTCCACAAAAACCGTAAACATGTTGCTGGTAAACATGGCCATGTCACCAAAAGCAATTTACGGTAAAAACCACAAACTTCCGAAATTACCGTAAATCCATCTTACTCCACGACTACTAGATAAGCAGAAACATGAAATCACATCAATGCAAGACATGTCGACTAACAACATCAACTCACCAACATCGGTCAACTGTTGACTGTCGTTCATGTATTTTCTCAGACTTAAAGACTTCAGAAAAAGAAACCCTCGACTAACAACAAGCACCACAGAGAACTTCTCTCCACGAATTTTTCCATCACTTCGATGGTCCGTCAGACTTTGACAGTTGCTCACTTCGAGCTGCCAACTTTTGGCTGTCTTCTACCTTTGAAACATACACGGCACTTCGCCGTCCAGTCATTCAACACAGCAACTGAATTGAAACTTCTTTCAGCTCTCCTACCACACTTTGTGATAGGAACAACACCAGGCATGGCATCATGAACTGCGACTGCATGGACTATCTGATGATGGGTTCTGCATCCAAACTTCATTCAACTGCGGAGACTCTGATAACCTAGGAATCTTTTGCGAAGGTTCGACCTGCACAACACTGCTTTGCTCATCTGCTGAGCTCAGCATCTCGGTCTCAGCTTCCGATGAAGAGGCTGAATCTGAATCACTTGACACTTCGATTGTACCATCGACAGATACTGCGATTCCAAGTCCTGACGTACCATCAGCTTCAGAATTTTCTTCCTTGACTTCTACAACTTCGCTTTTGGACTCAACACCCGCTTGAGGGCCAGGCAAATCTGGAAACACTGAAGCTGCTGGCGTCTTTGGTGCATTTGCTTGGAACACGGGAGTTGGTGGAAACGCAGGGGCAGCCCCTGGTTGAGGCGTCATTGGAAAGAATTGCGATCTTGGACCATCAGGCGAGAAACTTTTGTCACGGATCATGACGAACACCCTTTCAAGAGCTCTAACCGGACCGAAACTCAGGTCCCTAGCGTACACTGAATCTGCCTCCTTCACGGCTGAGGAGTGCCGCATAAGAATGCGGCGATACTCACGCGGCATCTCAGCTTTGGATGACCACGATAAAGTGGCGCTTTTCATTGAGTGGCTTGTCACAAAAAGATCGTCCTCGACACCAAGAAAAGATCTAAGCATACCACTCATCTCAACACATGTCATTGGGCGAGAAGTCCAAGTGATCTCAGATGCGACACTGGTCATCTTTGGGGCTGGCAACAGAGGTCCTTTTATTTCACCTGAAACTTTCAACCCTGCTTCATCTCTGCACTCCCACCACGACTGCACCCACGATGGCTCTGCAACGCCGAAACACGGAATGACTATTGGGAGTAGCCAGGATTTGGTAACTGCTGATTTACTCGACTTGTGCTGTCGTGTTGACAGCTCTACAAACCCAGTTTTGTGATCATTGTCATGATGAATCCTTTCAACTGCACATGTATCGCTGGCCCTGCATCTACCATATATCATTAGCAAAAAGTGTGTGGCGACAACTCGATCAATCAACGGAGTATCACACGACCCTGCTGTTTGATGCAACCTCGAAACTTCAGCTACGGACAACGGCCTGGCTTGTCTCGTTGAACCCTTCAGTGACAATTGGATATCGGCAAGGCCAATGATGCGACGGCTGTTGATGACTAAGTCAGAACCGTCTACATGAAAGATGTAATGAGAAAACCTCACTGCTTGAACGAACGAAGTGGCCCTTGATGCTGGTGCTTCAGTATCCTTGAGATACTTGATGTAAGCCCAGCAGCAACTTTCAACGAAGGGGATCGGACAAGTATCATACGTTGTTGAATGCCATCTATGATATGATAAGACTGAATTGGCACGTTTGAGAGCTCTACCAGGTGACTTGACGCCTAGCACGGCTAAAACTATGTCCTCTGCAGCATCCACGTCACTTTCGATTTGCAACCCAACCTGGCTGGCAGTCAGATCGCTTTTCAAGAACAAGATCCATTTGGCTACAGCATGTTTTGAATTCTTGCTGCGTTGTTCCCAAAAAGTCTCTTCTTTTATCTGTCTCACATGTCTGGAGAACACTGCGTCGACTGGCACTGGAGGGACCTTAACCTCAGGTTTGCTTGGGCTAGCCGTGACTACTTCAGCATTCCATTGACTTGGCAACGAGAGCGTCTGGTCAGGCAACGATGAATCACTAAAAATCTGCGACATGAAATCACTTTCCCAAGGAAGAACTAAATTAGACCAACTTACATTCCGAACAAATGCATTAGTGGCCATTGCTTCTGATGCTTCTTTAGAACAAGTGCTTCCAGGATTTCTATCGGAGATTACTTCAAATTCGGCAGAAGACTGTTCTTCACTTTCAATGGGTTTCTCACTTCCTAAAATGGCGGCGAATTCATCATCTAGGTTTTTACTCTGCAACTCAAGATCAAAAGATGGACTACGATTTCTCTCACGGTTATCAGCCTGACTACCCACCTCACTTGAAGGCTTTGCTCTCTCACTCCATCTCGATCTGAAGCCCCTTAAGGCATGCTCACCTTCTTCGTCATCCATGGCTCTGCTACAACCCCCTTCCGCTGCAAATTTCAGAAGAAGAATGATCAACTGAGATGTGACTATGTCAATTGTTTACTTGCAAGATGTTTGTTGTTGCCACAACCTTGAACCAAAGCTCCGTTATTTTCATAGATATGAAAATTTCACCACTCGCCATTTCACTGGTTATCCAAAGGACAACTTTAAAAACCATCAATGAGCAACCGGGGACGCAAAACTGCATAGACGAACCCTGACGACGACAACAACAACAACAACAACAACAACAACAACAACAACAACAACAACAACAACAACAACAACAACAACAACAANCATTTCACTGGTTATCCAAAGGACAACTTTAAAAAACTGCGTGGAAGCATCGGCTATTTAACTATTTTTGAAACATCTGAAAAATATTAGTCAAATTGGATCATTTCCCCAGGTAGGGATGAAACTAAAAAATTTTTGAACACCCTTCCAAAATCTTTCAATTTGTTCGCCTGCAAATATTCTGACTTCATCTGTCGATTTCTCATTTCAGCCTGGTCCTGACAAACATTGACAAACAGCTGGATGATGTCCTGTTGATGGAAGAAATCCTCCACCTGTTGATAGGTAGCCCGTCCCATTATTTGCAGGGTTTCATACATCTCTGGTGGTTGTTTGGGATTTCAGCCATCAACAGTTCCTGTTTGTTCTTACAGCTGACGTTGTTGCTGAGTTGCTTTGCTGCTGCTGCTGCCGCTCTCCAAAATACCCCTTTGAGTAATCAGCGGCAAAGTATGTCAATGCTGGTTCTATCCCAAAATGGCAACATCAGTTGTCATTGCTTCTCCCCAATCGAAACACCTGGTACACCCGGTACTCCACCTTAGTGTCTGATACTGTACCAAGCTGGCTGTAAGTCTGGACACGAACCCCAATTTCAAACATCTCATCTAATGATCAACGAATCCACCAAAGTTGAAACAACGTTGAAACATTAAACCTCCCAATAGGCTTTTAAAATGACTGGCATAGGGTCTCCCTTTCACCCCTTTTGTTCATCCATATTATATAGTTGAAGCCAACTGCATCTATCCAAAAATCACACGCACCGGTCCTTCTGATTAAAATCATCTCTCATCTTCACAAAAGTCTCTGCAGGGCATGACTCACCATCCTGGTTTCTTGTGTTGACGACCACTTTTCGAAAGGCTGAAAGGATGACCCACCGATTGCCCAGCGATTTTTTTTCAAACCATAGGTAGAAAGGTACAAAAATAAGCAATCAAACTGCGGTTGTTCATGCATAGAGAACATCACATGCACATATCCAAGAAGGATGCCCCAACTCTTTTTTTTGCAGATGTTCACCAAGTTTTTGTACAGCAGGTGATTGAACTAAGATCACGCCAATGGATATTGGCTCAAAGCCCCATGTGAAAAGGAGCAGCTCGTGCTTTCAGCGGTTTGCATGAGTTGACACTTTTCCAGAAGTTCGCACAGGTTACGAGCCCAAGTCTCCACTACTAGCTTGTAAGTCTGGAATCTCGGTTGGAAGACTTTCCGGTTGGATGATGTTCACCTATAGGAGGAGGCAGTCGTCTAGGAGGAGGTCTGAGACGGCAGATGAAAGGCTGGAAAGAAAGAAATGGAGAAGAGGCCAAGGTCGATGGTGCCTGCGGTGAAGTCAGTGCAGGTTGAGCCGAGGAGAGGAGCTGAGGGAAGTGGCCAGACAGCTATGGAGGGCAGTCTGGTGCTTACAGGCCTTTCACCGGAGCAGCACGGGGCATTGACTGAGATGGCAGCACCGATGAGGGCGGAGAGAGGACTTGCGAGGCCGTCGCCTTCTGGTCTGCTTGTGGAGGAGAGAAAGCAGGAAGAGCTGCCTTGGCGGGAAGGTGCCGGTGGACATGGTGGAGATCTACTTGGTTCCTTGGCTAGGCCCCTTCCACCAGTTCAAGAACTTCCTGGCGGAGGAGAAGGCAGACCTGCTGGACAAGGAGAACCTTCAGGAAGACGAGCTCTTTGGAGCTGGAGTGCCAAGGTGTTATGGCAACTCGACTGGAACTGGACCGTCTCAAGAAGGACGGAAGGAAGAATCCCAGAGGTGTCGATGTCTCCGGCGCCGACCTATGTAAGCTTTGTGACGGTGCCAACGGCATCTGAGTTCAATGTGCAGCTTCGTGGAGGAGAAGCACAGAGGACTCCGGTACCTACACCGCCGGGGTTGCCTTTCGGACATGGTGGTGGAGTGGTTGGCGGAGAGACTTTGACGGAGGCGATCAGGAGCATGGAGCTTCCGAGGCAGTTCACTTTGACGGCGTCTTTGGCGGCTTACCACCAATGGGTTGGTGCGGGACCGTTGGAGAAGTTGAGGATGAGAGGGTGGCTACACCGCCTGAGGCTTCGAGGTGGCCACGGACGGAGCAGCGTGGAGTGACTATGATCTTGGCAGCTATGTCAGAGGAGGTCCGCAAAGAAGCGGTGTCTTCAAGGCGTCTCACTGCCTGTGAGCTGCTGTTTCGGCTGTTGGTGACATTTCAGCCGGATCAAAGGAAAGAGCTCAGCTGTTGCAGGAGCTTACGGATGATAAGAAGGTGAACATCCAAGGGATTGGAAATCTTCGTCAGCCCTTGAAGATGTGGAGAAGAAAGTTGGGGATTCAATTGCCGGATCCTCTGATACTGTCCAGCGTTTTGACTAAGTGGGCGGAGCAGTTGGGGAAGCTTGGTGGAGTACAAGCGGCCTACAGGATTGCGACCATCCGCCAACCGTTGGACGTGGATGGAAGGCCAACTCATGGGCAGATTGTGGAGTTTGCAGAGGTTCTCCAGGCTGAAGCGGAGCAGCTGATGGCTTCGCTGGACAGCAGTGTGAACACTAAGAAGGCTAAGCAGGCCAAGGAGGCAGTGAAGGCAGCTGCTTTGAACGCTGGTACTCCAGGGATGGCTCAAGGCCCATTTGTCAAAAGAAAGGCCATGCATTTAGGTCATTTCACGGTCATCTCCCTGGTCATCTTGCCCCGTATCTCAAAAGCATCACCATTCTTGACGGGGTCAGTGTGGCCCCTGCCAGTGACAACATCGAAGCGCCTGGTGGCGTCTCCTGCTGCCCGTAGCTGCAGAGAACAAAGTCGTCCAAGCCAGCTGCACCACACTGAAAGGTACGAGAGGAAGCTCAATGGTAGAGCTAAGCAGCCGATAGACATCCACCCCCAGAAACCGTTTGAGCATTGGGCGTGACTGAAATAGTGGTTGAATGTTCTCCGCTTGTCTTGCGTCACCTGGGGTGGGCACCGTTGGATCACGTCACTGCATCAGATGTATCTGGTGAAGCTGGGAGTGAACAAGGGTGGTCGGTTTTAGGACCCCCAGGGAAAAGTGCAAGCGGAATCCCCAACCTAGCGACGTGATAAGAAACCTGGAAGGCCCCAACGCTTTCTTCAGTTCTTTGGTTGTAGGACACTTAGGTTGATGGTAAGGGAGACAGTTCCCAGCCAACAACTGCAATACCACACTACAGCAAAAGGATAAAGACAACAGCGTCCAGTCCACTTTAGAAATTCGCTAGTAATTGTTTGAACCAGAATGGCGACATGAGCCAGGTGGCGTGAGTCCAATAATCGGAATTCTTGCAGATGTCCGTCTAGTGCTCCTTATTCTTCCCATATCACAAAACCTCCTTTCGGCTCCAGCTTCCTGGAGGGTTAAGTGCACTCAGTGACGAAATCAATGAGAAACAGATCCCTGAGGCAGCTCGATGGTGGAGCTAGGCACGTCTCAGACCTTCGAGACCGGAGATCGTTTGAGCATCATGGATTCTGTCAGTAAGCGCCTCCCATGGGTGAGGCACCGTTGAACCAGGTAGGCTACTTCAGATGCATCAGGTGAAGCTGGGAACCAACAAGGGTGTTAGGGACCCTAAGAGACATGCATGGGTCCGTACATCGACCGGGGGTGATGTCCTCCATAGGCAAAATGCTGGTGACCCCGTTCCACCGCTTCCCAAAGAATATCAAGTTATGTTGAAGATACTAATTGCATCGACAGCCAACCTGAAAGTTCATTTCCGTGGCCAACCGTGCTGTAAGAATTTTTCCCTGACCTTATGAGAGACCTTACAATCTGAGGTTTCATGTGGATAAAGGCAGCAGCGCCCAGTCCATCATGAGATCACTAGTGAGTGTGAAACCAGAATGCAGTCCTGGGCTTCGGTCACAACATCTCATTTCTTCACTATGTCAAACCAGCGCTCCTTGCTAGAGGTACATGGTGGTCCAATACCAGGTGGTCATCAATCGGAGCCACCAGCAGTAAGCAACGCCAGATGAGGTGGAAGCGCCAGTTGAAGCCGCTGCCATCCGCCATTCACCGAGAGGCCATGCCTTCAACGGGTGAATAGGCATGTGCCCCTGTCCCAACCATATAAATAGGCCACCACTCATGTGTCTCCCCAAGGTACTGAGATTTTGTATCAAGGTGTACCACTTGATAGTGAGGCGGCGCCAAATACTGACGCCATTGGAAACAAGGTTCGCTTCTCTGTCCTGAAAGGGGCGGGCATCCCAAATCATGAGGAAATTTGCTCTGAGCTGCGCAGGCATGTTGGTAACATGCACTGCCGAGGGAGCAGCTCCCTGTACCTTCTTCAGGGGCTGCTCGTTAGTGAGGCAGTGTCCCAGTTGTTCACGGACAAGAAATCGCTACTGGTGCCCGTGGTATGCCACCACAATTGTCGCAAGATGCGAAGTTGAAGAGACTGGAGAGGCACAAGAGAGCTCTGACACTCTTCTCCTTCTGGCACCTTTGAGCATGAAGCTCCGAGGCATGATGTTCACGTCACGTGCCACATTATCCAGGTAAGTGTGCCCTAATGCAGAGTGGACCCTGTGTACTTAGTGATAGCCCCGGAGCAATGGAACCTGTCTGAGGCAGAGGAATCTAATGAAACCTCAGGGACCGATGGAAATGGTGTGCATCATTATCTACGTAGGCCACGTGATGTAGAAACGTTGGAGCACTAGCGCCCGTGATGGACCTCGTTATTTCACGTCAGGGACATTCGCCATCTCAAGCAGGTGGTCGATAAGGCAGAGCTTAAGGTTCGATGACTTCCCTTTGACAGATCTTGAGGACCTTCCAACTCACATGAAATGTATGGCGTTCACCCCATATTATTGGATGGTCTGTAGGGCCTCAACGATTAGGAAATCATTGTCTCACCAACCATAGGAGCTGTGCAACAGATGGCTGATGTACGGGAAAGGTAGCAGTTCCCTGCCACTAACAAAACTAATGCCAGCCACCAAGCTATTATAGGCAGAGCGTCCAGTACACCAGAAGCCCACACCTGCAAAAGAAAACCAGGTCCATAGCAGATACCTGAGGCGACATCTGCCCATCAGCCCCTCGTTGGAGTAGCACTTGAGATGGATCCACGGAGAAGAAGCACTCGAGGTCCCCCGAGCTTGTACACCCGCACCATTAAGATGCGCAGGTTGGCGCTGATGTGGGAGAAGCAAGTTGAACCAGTGTGTTCCAGGTCACCTTTCTGTACGCTGGTAGCTTCGCTGCGCACTCGGACATGCCACTCCCATGTGGATTACCTGAAGACAAGGCAGCGTCCCAGTTGCCACCGGGGAACGACAGATGTTGCTGGCGTTCATTTGTGCCTCAAATCCTTGGGCAACTCCGAGTTTACCTGTGTCCAAGCACTGTTGCTTGTATCCACAACAAGAAGCGACTTGTAGGTTGATGTGATAGCTCCAGAGAGTTGGCTCTGACCCTCCGGAAGGTATCGGATCTTTCTTTGTGTAAGTTTCACTTCAAGCTTTTTGGCGCTCTGATGGTGATTCCAACACTCTCCACTTGGCTTGGATAACCTCCTCATTGACAGTGGCAGAAAGAGGAGGGCATTGGACCAAATGTTGTCGTTAACTTTACCTTTTCTGGCCGCGGTGTTCACAGTAATGTGTCGACGAGGCTGCAGTGAAAAGACTATGTACTAACAGGACATACAGGATCCTAAGAAAAACACAGAGTTGCTTTGCCCATTTCAAAACTGTGTCGCACAAAAAGACGCGTTTGTTGAATTGCTATCTCATGTGCCTTAGATAGACCACCTTAGTGTTTTGCATTCACAAGCTTGGTAAATCACAATGTTTCCACAGTGGACACGGTCTCAATTTGTGAGAAGCCTGCCCTGCCAACTTAGAGGCAAGCCGGAATTACCAGTGGATCAAGAAGGATCGACTGCATTGTTGGCGTCCATATGTACCACTGCATTCATCGACTGAGGCAGAGTTGAAGAACCTGTGACAATAGCTAGGTACCTACAATACCGTTCCCCTTTTTTCTACCTCCAGGAGACAATCTCCGCAGAATGCACCAGGTGCCCTTGAACGGTTGCACAGTCTGTTTGAAACTTTCCCGGCTGAGGACGCACAATATCCACCGGAATTAAATTCCTCCAAGACACCGTCCAGAGAAGGCGTGGGTAGCTCTTCTCGCTTAGAGGCTTAGATCAGACAGTCAGCACAAGTGGTGGATACAAAGATTTGCGCGTATGTTTGTGACCAAGTTGCCCTGCGGTGGAAGTCCTGCACGAGCACCTCCGATCATGTACAGTCAGGCCACAGTAAGGTCCAACACCAAGGATCAAGCTGTGCTGCGAAGAGACCACACCCTGAAACAGGGGAAAGGTAAATGGTGGTAATGGAATGGCACATCCCACCCCCAAGACCATTGTACTAGGTATCCCTTAGTGGATAAAGGCAACAGCGCCCAGTCCACTAGACAACACTCCCACGTGTGTACTAGAACCATAGCGAAATAAAGCGGCAGTGTGGCATGAGTCAGGAGCCGCAGCCCCTGGCTACGTCCAGTTAGTGCCCTTAGCTTGACTCAGCGGGGTGGGAATCACCCTGTGCACCTGCCGAGGAGAACACCTGACAACAGCAAGACCAGAGGAGGTGATAAACGGGGTATCTTTTATCCACCTTCCGCAGTGAGGTCATCCCTTAACCCAGCGATAGGGGCAAGTAGTGTGCAACCCAAAGAAAGCCACTTTGTATGCTTGGGGCCTTTAGTTGCAAGAAACTCAGGTTGATGGTAAAGGAGACAGTTCCCAGCCACCAACAATTATACCAACTTACAAGTGGATAAAGGCAACAGCGCCCAGTCCACCCGAAATAACAAAAAAGAGACTCTTTATGAGTGCATGGATCATATGGGAGGTTTGAGCCAATGCTGCCTCTGCAAGGAGCTCAAGAGTTCCTTATAATATCTCGTCATCTTGATGAGCGTACAAGGGCAAACAGTGAGGAGGATGAGCCAATTAACCACGCATACTGGAAAGAGGGAAACACAATCCAGACGATTTCTGTTCAAGATATCCATGCGTACCAAAGTAAGAACAGCAGATTGTTTATCAAAACCTTCTCCACATAAATTGAAAATTAAACTTCGCACATCAAACGTCAAGCCATGCACATGCTCACGAGAAGCTTTGTTTGTTGGCCTCCAGCTGACGATAACTCTATGGTACCGACACACACCACGACCGGCATAATATGCATCGAATCATTCAAAACTGTACCCAAGTAACTAGTGTGTCGTTGGGCTCTTGCAGGATGTGTGTGCTCTGTCTAAACGACAGGGTGGTGCAAGGGAGAGGACCGGCGGCCCGAATACACCGGCCACTTCCCTGTCGTAGGAAACCTAAGAGGCAGTGCATATCCTGAAGCTGCTGCCAATATCATAAGAAAGTCACGCAGCCAGAGCAAGGCCAATAGGTGGACCTTTACTGGCCTCGCATGGGATCATCTCTTTTTTTTGCTGGCGGCTGCTTGGGTTGATCCCGGGCGGAGCGCCCTTCAGTCAGCTGAGCAGTGGTGTTAAAGACGCTATGGTCGTATGCACCAATGTAAAATGTCATTTTATGACAAAAACATGCAGAAAGGCCGTTGGAAGCAACACACAATTGCAAAAGGTGAAACAGGAAACCATCCACTTATAGTGCCAGGACAGCAGAAGAGGGCTCCGGTGATGTCCGAAAGACAACCCCTATGCCAGAGAAGAAGCACCAACATAGAGAGAAGATGGCTGTGGTGAAACCCAGAGGAAGCACCTATGCCAGAGCCAGTGTGCAAGTAGCAGGTAAGTGGAGGATAAAAGTTAGTTTGCCTTGTTGGCCTTTAATTGTGTATTTCGTACGAAATACTGTGGGATAAGTCAAGTGCGAGGTAAACCCTCCAGCATTGGCTTCCCATAGGCAAAAGTGGTGAAACGTAGTGAAACGTGAAACTGCACCCACCTCAGATTCCGCTCAGTTTATCTTGGCTTGGCGAAGCAAAGACAGCGTAGAAAGCGCAGGAAGCAGCCAAAGCGAGGCCCAGCCAGGCAGTGGTTGCAACGCTATTCCAGGGGCGGCTCGAAGTGGTGGCAGTAAAAGCCCGGCGCGAGGGCAGTCACTCAACAAACGCGAAACTATGCAAGGCAAGCGGTGGCGGGGAAGGTATGATGGACGGGAGACGTGGGGTGACACCATGGGTATAAGGAAAAGTGAAGGAGGTGTTATGAGTTGAATATGGAGGAAGGTACGGAGAAAGATTATGAAGAGAGGTTTGATTTTTTTTTTGAAGGGACCGGTGAAAATATAAATCAAAGTGTGGAGATTGCCATTGGACAAGGTAGGGTTTAAAGTATGAGAGGTTACCAAGAGGTGAAGTTGGGAAGAAGGTGGAAGACAAAGGTCGTTGCGGAGGTGTGTTGAAGTAAATGAGTGGTGAGAGAATTGACGAGCGCAGGAGGACGGGCCGGACAATATGCCACAGGCTGATCCCACTTAGCCCACATCATCTGTGAAATGGAGGAGAAGAGAATCCAAACAAGCACAAAAGAGAGGAGTAGAGAGCTTCAAGAAGGGCGAGGTGATGGTAAAAACGCGACCTGAAGTGGTGAGGAGAGTGCCAAGAGACAAACGTGTAGCAGGTGGCCCACAGCATCCATCAACATAGTTGGCACCGGAATCATAGGCGGCACATAGGAACAGCGCTCAATGATAGCTGAAGATCATAGGCGGCACCAAGCGAGAGGCGCCCGACATGGCGGCAAGCGACCACTTTGGGCTATAGCTACAAAAGGTGCTGCCACGTTGGGCTGAGCCACTTTGGGCAAACACCTTGAGAGACAATAGGGGCGGAGGAGAGGAGAAGCGGAGGAGAAAGGCGGGAGGAGAGGGAGAAAGAAAAAGGAGAAGAAAGAGGGAGGAGAAAGAGAAGAACAGAACGGGGCAAAGAGAAGTAAAAGCGGCGAGCCGGACAATATGCCCAGGCTGGCCACGAAGAGAGGTAGGGAGAAGTTTGAGAGGGGTAGGGTTGGTGTAAAGAGGGGAGACGAGAAAGCGTAACACGGAGAAAGAGGAATCCGGGGTGAGAGAGAGAACATCGTGAAACAAAAAGGGATGAAAAGGGGAAAACAATGACGAATTGAGAAGGGATGTACAAGTGTGAGAGGGAGGACCAGATCAAGGGTGGAGGAAGGAAGAGGATCCCGACTGCGAGCCGGACAATATGCCCAGGCTGGCAACGGGGGAAGTGGGGGAAACGAAATGAGATGGAAAGAGAGATCTTATGGACGGCCACGAAGTGATGGTTTGGCGGGAGGTGCGAAAACAGTAGGTGGAGCAATACCTTTACCATGAGACTTGCCTTTATCAGGACCCTTGGCGGAACCTTTGGAGGTGACCCCGGGAGGATTTTTCGAAGAACCTTTAGGGGGACCAGAGGTCAGAGGTGGCCAGTCGGAGGGAAATTTATCTTTACCTTTAAAGGTACCTTTATCAGCACCTTTACCTTTATGATACGGACCACGGCCGGAACGATCAGCGGAAGAAGCAGAAGATCCAACAGGTCGAGTGTTGTCAGGAAACTGGGACATGTATCCAGGGTGGCTACCTGAGGGGGCGCTGCCTTTGCTGGGTATGCGGGGTCGTTTGGGGTCAGAGCAAGGGCTTGTAGGAGGAGGGTGTTGTGGACGAGTGGACACAGACTGCGACGAGTGAGCAGGTTGTGCTGATACTGCGGACGGTTGGGAAGGTCTGGGAGGGATGATGGAAGGAGATGGGGCGAGGGCAGTACGTGGTAAAGTCTCAGGTGTAGGACTGGTAGACGGAAGGTCAGGAAGTCGGTTGCCAGACATGACTGTATCGGCGGGTGTGATTCGCAGAAAAGCAGTAGGAGAGAAATCACGTTTGTGTCTGCGTGCTTCAGCAGTAGCTTCTTCATTATGACACTGGTGAGTTGCAATGAGCATGCCGACCTGAGGCAGGTGAATGTTAGAGTTAAAATAGTCAACAAGCCCTAGGGGAACTGGGGTATATGCACGGTGACGGGAAGGGATGAGACGAGGTGCACGGTTGTTAAGCCAGTCTTGTACCGCAAGTTCCGGAGGTGACGGAGTTTCATAAGAGTCAATACGCGGAGGGCGGAGTACAGAGAGATCAAGGAGACGCAAAAAAGGGGAGTTGAAAAGAACATGAGAGGCGTCATTGGTATAGGAAAAGGGAGTTGCAAGTCGAAGTGCGCCGTCTAATGCCTCGGCGCTATGAGGGCCTTGTTGGAATGTGACTGTGGAGGAGAATCGGCGAGCAGAGCCAGAAGTGTCTGGCGGTGGCACTGGAAAGCGTAACGTCCAACTAAGTTTTCCATGGTAGAGACTTTCATCGGTAAGAGCAAGAAGGGGGATAGATTCAGATCTGATAAAACCTGCCGCCGCAGCCTGTCGAGCATTGTCCATGATGATGTCTTCATGTTCAGGAAAAATAAGAGGGAGATCGAGGTGAAAGAGCAGAACAAACTGCACTATGCGGTTAGTGATTCCGGAGCGACAGAGACCGTGGGCAGCCTGGATGCAGTGGAGGCAATCATGGCAGCTCGCAGTGAAGTTTTCGGGCTATCTGTTGCTCCCCCAAAAGTGTGAAGATAAGCTCGCCGAGATCACCACCATGTCCTCAACCTCGCAATGCAGACGGGGAACCTTCAGCTCTACCGACTTAGCCCGACTCACCACCTTCCGGACCCATTCTTTGGCTT
>DF245342.1:3293-15176 GCA_000507305.1 Breviolum minutum Mf 1.05b.01 | reverse complement strand
CACAGCCATATGATCAATGCATTGGAGTCCCTGGTCCAACTGGTCTTCCTTTGGGACAAGGCAGGTCCTTTCCTCACAGAGGGTGAATTTCTCATGTCCATGAGCTTGGCCACTACATTCTTGCAAGAATACACTTGGCTGAACAACTGGGCTCAATCTGAGGATCGGAAGTTGTTCCACAAAGTGATGAAATTTCATCAATTTCTCCACCTGGTTCAAAATTCCTGGTGTCTCAACCCCAGATACCACTGGTGCTTTAAAAGTGAAGATTTTGTTTCCCATTGTGCAAGGATTGGCCATTCTGTTTCAATGGGTGTGGCAGCACCTAAATTGAGCACCAAAATCATACCAAAATACAGGATCTTGTTGCATTTATTGCTAAGCAGAGAAGGCTTTACTTTGGAACCTTAGAAAATAAGGTATGGCTTGGGTGAGCAAAGCCTTTGTGAAAAAAGGCAAAGCAGTCTTTGTGGAACCTTAGAAAATAAGGTATGGCCTTGAAACCTTAGAAAATAAGGTATGGACTTGGTGGAAATGAAACAGTCTTTGTGAAAAAGGCAAAGCATTTCTGTCTGAAAGTGGCAAGGCCTTTGTGAGAAAGGCAAAGCTTTGTGAGAAAAGCAAAAAGGGAAAAGAATCATGCAGAAGAAAGGCCTTTGGAAAAAAGGTTTGGTTTCACCTTTGTACAGGGATGTCTTGTTTCAGTTGCAAAAAAGGCTGCTGTGATTTCAGGGTTTTTTCTGGAAATATTGATGTTGTTGTTGATGTTGTTATTGAATTTGTTATTGATTTTTGACCTCAAAAACAAGGCTTTAAATATTGAATTCGCAAATCAATGATTCAAATAGTTTCTATTGAAATTGGATGGAAATCAATTACAACTTTCTGTTATTGATTGGAATCAATATCGGATGCTCAGGGTTTGTAAAGGCTCGATGCAAACGTAAACACATGCGCGCCATGCCCACAGCTTCCCGACGACGGGCATCCATGTGCAAATAACGTTTTTCTTTTACGATGGCATTCTTGGCACGCGCACGCAGCAACTTCCCTCTACGATCCATGCAGCTCATAAATTGAAACAAACTCATATGAATTAACGATGCCTCTGAGATCTCTGGGTCACGTCTCATTTCAAGCCGGCTCAAATATAGCGTGACCGGTGTTTTCTTCACAACATTTTCTTCTACATTTGCCTTTTCTATGCTGTTTAAATCTTTGAGAGAACTGTTGTCTTCCTTTACATTCAACGACGTTATATGCCTGGAAGACAAAACACGCGGCAGATCGAAAAGAATATGCCATGCCTCTAAAGAACAAACCTCCTCTGGGACCGCAGAATGAATAAAAAGCTTGGACAACAAAGAAGCAACCGTCATCGTGTCACGGTCGCCCATGCGACACACAATGTCATCTATCAAGGCACTGATGCGACCCTGGGCCGTATGTCCTCCACCCAATTTACCCATATATTTTGTTAGATAATTGACTGCAGCTTGCACAGTGAGAACTACCTGGTCATCTACATTTGCAACCAAGCCCATTGCTTTGAGTGGGTCATGGGTACTTGGATGACCGGCCGTGTTGCTATCTAGATGGCTGGGTTGGCCTACTTATAAACATGAGCTAACTTAAGTTATAACCTTGACAACATAGTATAGCAAGTGGGACAACAAGGCTATTTGATTACAGCATGTTAGTAAGTTCGCGGCACTGTGCTATCTAGATAGCAAGTTCGCCAAATAGAACGCGTCAACTTAGAGAAAGTAGCGGCCAACATAGCTAAATACACACAGGCTACTTGGAGAGGTTACATAAACAAATTGGCTGACATAGCTAAGTGCACCAAAAGCAACTTACTAAGTTTGCTCCGGCCTACTTAGTAATTTGCATGGGCCTACTTAGTAACAAGCTGTGGCCTACTTAGTAAGTAGGTACCGGCCTACTTACTAAGCAGGCCAGGTGAACTTCTTAACTGCGCTAAGTTCACCTGGGCAACTGTTTTTTTGCCGTTGTTATATATGGCCATGTGTGTACACAAACTCACAAGTATATGTAAACCATCTAGACCGTATATGGGTGTTTCTACAATGAGCAATGTTGGTTAAAAACCGCCCATGCTCCAAATACAGGTTTCTTTTTAAAGGTTGCATGCGTGCCTGCAGAGAGCCGCTGCCATTGTGCAGGCAAGGCAGCTGCTGGGGAGTGGGGCGTTGAACTCCTTTTTTTTAGACATGGTTGATTATATGACCAGTTTTTGCATTTGGGGCAAGGCGATCCTGCAAAGACCAGCCAGTTAAAAATTATAGAACTAAGACCTGCCCCCCATATTTTTAAGGCCACTTCTTTCAGGATCCCTTTTTTTTNGAAAGTAGAGCCAATCTGACAGATGAAAAGTGAAAGATTACTGAGAAGATGAAGGTATGGAATTGACAACCCAGATTGATGAGATGCACAACTCATCAAAATTACAAAATGCTATTCAAAAGATTCAAATATAAGACTGAGATGTGAAATTGTTGAACTGACTTGAAATTCAACTACCAAAGCTGCAATCCCAGAAAAATGACATTGGAATGGTCAGCACTTGCAAGCGCATAAAACTTCTGGATGTGCTTGGCACCTCCTCTATTGGGCATGTTGGGCTTGTCTTTTCCAAAACAATGCCCACCCAAGCCCCTTCCAAGCCACTAAGCTTGGTCTTTTCCAAGACCCAATTTTACCATACACTTTTCCACGACAAGGTCGAGCTTTTGAGCCATGAATTGCAGGTATCATGATTAAGTATTCATAATTGGAGGAATTGACATGACTACACGATCAAGAGCCAATCAACAGCCTATCAATATCCAATCAATATTTTCAATCAATATCCAAACAATATTTCCAATCAAAATTTGAATCAATATGCTATCAATATTTTGCATGAAAAAAATTGATCAAAATATTGATTGTCAAATCAACCTGCAAAATCAATATCTGAGAAGACCAAAATATTGATTGTAATCATTATGCGATGCTCAGGGTTGTCTGAGCAGGACCAAAGTTCCTAAACTTACCGAGTGTTGATCGTCGTGAAATTGTGAAGGCACACAAGAATCTTGGACATCCGTCAAATGTTTGCTCAAACAACAAGGGGCTCGTTCCACAGTTTTGGGCGGCGTGTAGGATTTTCCTTGCTCAGTCTGTAGCTCTCAGTCACCACCGAAACACAGCAGACCGAGAACTATCAAAGAAAGTCTTGATTTCAATGACAGGAGTGCAATCGATGGTTTGAAATTTACCAATAGTCAAGGACAGCAATTCCATCTGTACCACATCATTGACCTGGGTACTAATTTTCACGTGGCCGGCCATGATAGCACCGAATAGATCGGCCGATCAAGCCATTTCGTGTTTTGTGCAAATGTGGCTGCAACCGAATTGACCAATGAACAGTTCGGACAGTTCCTTCAAACCTACAACATACGGAGTAGGACGATTCCACCAGGTGCTCATTGGCAGAATGGTAGGTGTGAAAGACATGGTAAGATTCTGGAAGAAATACTTCGAAAAGTTGACTTGGAAACACCCAAATCACCCTATGATCAGTTGCAGAAAAAAGCCTGGCGTAGCACGCAGGCCAAAATTCTTGTGGACTTCGCAGGGGCTTTCTCCAGAAGTACTTGTGTTTGGAAAGAGCGCACGGTTACCAGGTTCGCTGTGTGGTGATGACTTGTCGCCGGCGCACGAAATTGCAGACACTGAAACTGGCGAGGGCTTAAGGTTCAGAGAACATTTAGCCATGCGTGAATCTGCCAGGAAAGCTTTCCACAGTGCTGACAATGTGCCATGTCACTTGGAGGGGGCTTTGCTTCGTAGATCGTGTCCCACCCAGGGTTCATATCAAAGGGGTGAATGGGTCATGGTTTGGAAATCTAATGTGCAGCAAAAGGGTTGGTTTGGTCCGATGCAAGTCGTCATTCAAGATAGCCAACACTGTATTTGGGCTACCCAAGGAGGCAACCTTCATAGATGCGCACCAGAACATTGTCGACCTGTCAACGCATTTGAAGCCCAGAAGTTGCTAGTTGGAGTAGCATCTCATCAATTTCATGATTTAGAGGAACAAATTGCCCAAAGACAATCCAATCCTATTCCAGGTGTCGCTGAAATCCCCGCAATAACTGACAATAATCAGAACCAAAACCCGGAACTGGCAGATAATGAGAACTCTTCTTCGATTTCCGTAGGGTCATTGGAACAACCAGATGGTGAACCAGTTGTGTCTTCATCGTCAGGAAGTAATATTGATACACAGGGTCATCAACCCGAAGTAGCTGATGGTGTTCAAATTCCAATTCCCGAAGGAACATCCGAGGATGAATTGATATGTGAAGGTTGCCACTGTGTCGATGAAGTCATTTTCAATCATACCGACATGAGTAATGAAGGTTTGCGTTGGAAAATGGAGGTGCAAATTGGTGATAGGGAAGTGCACGAGTGGAGAGAATCAGATGATCCTGCAGAACTCAGTTTCGTCGTGAGTGCTGCGAAGAAGCAGAGAGCCGAGGTGAAGTTGTCAGAGCTAAGTTAACAAGAACGTGAAATTATGGGAGCGAAAGCTTCAGAGATTATAAGAACTGCTGGAACGGTTACGAAGATGCTCAGAAATCAACTTCCCCCTGAAGAGATTCTCCGTTGCAGATGGGTTTTGACATGGAAGCCGATTGAACCATCAGACCGAGACCCCAACCACCCAGAAAAGCATACTAAAGCCAAGGCCAGGCTAGTGGTTCCAGGATATTTAGATCCTCACTTAGAAGGTTTAGCTCGTGACAGTCCCACACTTGGTCGTCATTCGCGTATGCTTCTGTTGCAGATAATTGCATCTCAGGGTTGGGACTTATGTAGTTTTGACATCAAAGCAGCTTTCTTGCAGGGACAACCACAAGATAACAGGATCATAGGACTTGAGCCGTGCGTAGAATTAGCAAAGGAAATGGCATTTAAACCAAATGAGATCTGTAGATTGGTGAAGAGCGCATATGGATTGATAGAAGCACCATATCTTTGGTATAAGGCACTTTCCGAAGCTTTGCTGAAACTCGGTTTTGAGGCAGCACCTTTTGATCCTTGTTTGTTCATTCTTCGAAACCTGAAACCTCACGGCATTCTGGGTATTCATGTTGATGATGGACTTTGTGGTGGCGATGAAATTTTCAGGGAAAAGATTATTCTGTTGCAGAAACAATATCCATTCGGGTCTCAGAAGATGGGGTTGTTCGTTTTCACGGGTATACAAATGCAACAGCGCAGTGATAAAGCAATCGTGGTGTCCCAGAGTGATTACAAAAAGAAGATCAAACCGATCAGCATTCCTGCCGATAGAAGAGAACAACACGGAGCAAGGATTGCTGATGATGAACGCCAAGCATTGAGGGCAATCATTGGAAGTCTTCAATATGCGGCCGTGAATACTCGTCCGGATTTGGCAAGTAGACTCAGTATGTTACAACCTAAAATCAAACAAGCACAGGTTGAAACACTGATTGAAGCAAATAAGGTTCTCCATGAAGCAAAGAGACATCATGATGTTAGTTTGGTTATACAACCCATTGCCTGTGAAGATTTTCGTTTTCTTGCATTTTCCGATGCATCGCCTTCAAAATCAAATCCTGATGCGCATGCTGGAAGTATCATTTTAGAAACCCATCGACGAATTTCGCACAATGTGTCAAGTCCCATCAGTCCAATTTCCTGGGGTTGTCGAAATATCCAGAAAGTGGTCACCAGTACCTTGTCAGCAGAAACGATGTCATTATCTTCGATGTTAGATCAACTCTCGTGGCTGAAATTGTTCTGGGGCTGGTTGCTAGATCCGAAGGTGGATTGGAAAAATCCAGGATCGAGTTTGCCGAAATTACCGGATGCCCTATCCGCATCGACGATCAAGGCACTAGAGGCGAATGATGTCGCAGCAGTTGACTGTAAATCTTTGTATGATCTTGTGTCTATGACAGCAGACCCCAATTGCCAAGAGTATAGAACACAACTTCAAGCTAGGGCCATCAAAGAATACCTTGCTGAGGGTACGCAACTACGTTGAGTTCATAGTGGGGCGCAACTAGCAGATGCATTGACTAAAGTGATGGAATCGTCGTTCTCACGTGAAACGCTCCGAGTTGGGCGATACAAGCTTCATGATGAGCAAGAAATTCTTAAGCAAAGGGCTGATAAGAGACAACGCATCCAATGGCTAAAAACGGAAACCCAAAATTGATCACCCGTCACTTCGCCTCCGCAAAAGAAAACTTGGAAAGAATTTTTGGGAATGTGAATTGCATAGTGGTAACACTGAATCTTCAGTTCCATTCCGTTCATGCAAGTATCGTGTAGACCACTCGGCTCAGGAGGGCCCAGGGTGCGGCGGGTGTGGAACTCGTGGTCTAGGAGCCATAGCTTGATCAGCCAGGGCGCTGCAAAATCTTGCCTTTGGTCGTGGATTCGATTTCGTATCTTTCTGCTTAGCCTGTGGCTTGTTCCTTTGGATTTCGATCTGCTTGCAGTCCGAAGGATCTCCAGAGTTGTCACATCTATCTTTGCGTCAATCACAAAAAAATATATATACTGTATATATAAACCAGAACATACTGGAAATAAAAACTATAGGTGCGGGGAGGGATATGGGTGTGACGTTATAGAAACGTTATTCTGTAAGCAGTATTTAGAGGGTCAGGTTCAGAAGCCGGACATCCACACTCGAGGCCTGCCTCAACCTTCACTTTGTCCTTCCAAAGGGTACAGTCTACAAAGCCTCAGCTTGTCGAAGGGAAGAGTGCAACGCCTTGATGTTGGATTCAGGTCATTTACGTTGTGTGGCAATCTTTTTCGGACCACTGTGTAGTTACAACATCATTTTGGAACCAAATCAAATCAATGTGGAGGTTTGGCCCGGCCAGCCATTCGACCCGACTCAATCCCTTTGAAACGAAATGGGCCAATGAGAGGCCCTGTAGCCCAGGTCTCCTGAGCAAATAGCCCATAGTCAGACTTAAGACATCGTAGCAAATAACTTTGTGTGCCTCATGCACATGGACGAGCAGCCGTACTGATCATCATTGCCGTTGTTGTCCGGAAAATATTCCGATGTAATACCACCACCTCCGCCAGTAATGATGACCACCTCGAAACATTGCTTCCTATGAAAGATTCTCTGTTTTTTTTCGGCTATCTTGCAGCCAGTCGAATAAATGAGCGCGAACAAACCTGCTGTAATTCCCCAAACAACTCCAAGAAAACAAGTACTGTAGAGTCTGCAGAGAGTGGACTGCAGAGACATCATTCAAAATGTGACACTCCGATGGTTCGCAATCAAATACAAGAAAGGGAGGGAAGGTAAGGTCAATCAAGGAAGAATGCGTTCTCCGTTTAGCTTTAACACCAGCAGTGCTGTTCCTTTGATGCTGTGACTTTGATTTGGCCAAAGTTCAGTCGGCTTGAACTGGTTTCTCCAATCCCATTGCTCCAAGACATCTTGACGATGCACATGACCGGTCACAAACATGTCAATGCCGTACTGCCATGCCAAATGTTTCCAGTCTGCCTCCAGAGACTTTGCGCCCATGAAATTGCAATTTGGTTCAGATACTTGCGCATGCTCTTTCTGAAGGAGAAAAAACCAGACAAAATTATGTAACATGCCAAGAAGCTCGCATTTCACTTTACTGGATGAAACATGAAAACCGTTGCGCAAGACCCTGTCCTCGCCCCACCATGGAGGAAAGTGGGTGACAACGAACTGCCAGTCCACTTTGCGTTCAACCGAGTCCTTCAGCTTTGCATCAAGCCATCCTGGAACCCGCGACATCCCGCAAAATTTGTTGTCCCACTGCACTTTGAAGTCATGCAATAAGCACCCAAGCCTTGTTGACGGTCCCAGAGGTTTCCAAACCATTTTGAACAGTCAAAGACAGAATATGGTCCAGAATGTCCACATCCTGCGCCTAGCAGTGGAAATCTGTGTGTGTAAATATATATATATATATATCAATGAAAAAAGAAAAAATATGTAAATACATAAAAATCTAAATATCTTTATTTATAATTTATAATTTAAATATAAATAAATACACGTTAAGAATCAACCGGTCTACACCTCAACATTGTGATCAAGGCCTTGAGCCTTCCAAGTTCAACATACAAAAAGTGCGCGTTTACAACAGGCTGCAACTTTTCATGGTAGCGGAGCACAACAACAGTAGCAACAACTAACCTGGAAGCATTCAGGGAAAGCTCAACAACAAACAAGAGAGGAGAGCTTGATCCCAACTAAGGCAGTGTGGTGGACTCTCAACACAATGGCAGAAACAACATGCAGCAGCCGCATCAACAGATCCAGATGGAACAGATGCACGTCGCAACAGTACACAAGCTGAAGCTGAAACCACCCGGATACGACGGCAACTATGCAACATTCGATGAATGGAAATACAAGTTCACAGCATACATGGGCATACAAGATCCTATCTACCCGACACTAATGGAGAGAGCTGAACAAGCCACAACTGCAATAGCAGAGTCACAGCTCACAGCAGGAGCCAACACAACACAAGAAGGAGAACACTGGATACAGCTCGCAGCAAATCTCAAATACGTCCTCATCACCATTACCTCACCAGCAGCAGCAACAGTGGTCAGACAACATCACCTAGCAATGGGACTTGAGGTATACGGGCAACTATGTCTCAGGTTCTCAACACCATTGGGAACAAAAAGCATTGGCTATCTAACTAAGCTTTTGAAGCCAACATTTGACCACAACAACTCTGAAGAATCATTCAGCAACTGGGAATTCGAGCTACAACGCTACGAATCAGACGACACCTCAAGACTCCCAGACCAAGTCAAGATAGCGGCGTTGATGAATGAAACACGAGGACCACTACAACAGCATCTACATCTCAATGCAGGCACAGCACCAACATACGCAGCAATACGAGCAACAATCATGGAATACTACAGAACCACAATGGCATTCACAAGACTACACCAACAGTCGTCAGCTGTCAGCAGTAACCTTGGTGGCGGAACAGCACCAATGGACATAGGAGCAACATACAAAGGCAAAGGCAAAGGAAAAGGAAAATACACAGGTAAAGGAAAAGGAAAGAACAACAATAAAGGAAAAGGAAAGAACAACAATGAAGGAAAAGGCTACGGATACAAAGGCTACGGAATGAACAACAAAGGAAAGGGAAAAGGCAAGCAACAATGGCAGCCAGTACAACAAGCCAAATGAGACAAAGGAAAAGGAAAGAACAAAGGACAACACAAAGGAAAAGGAAAGAATCCAATGTCAGGTTGTTACATTTGTGGTCAACCTGGGCATATGGCAAAAGACTGTAGGACAACAGTCTACAATGTGTCTGAAACACCACAGGAGCAGGCACAGGATGGAACAGGTCAATGGTATGACCAACAAAATGGATACGATCCATACTGGTATAGTAACGACATAACAGGCTATGCCAACAATCAGAGCTACGTACAACAACAGCAAGCACTATACCACCACCACCGCCACAGCAACCACAACGGAACCTACAGGAGAGCAGCATATCAACACTCCACTTTGTCACAGCAGTAACACCATCAGACAAGAGCATGACAACAGCATTCATCAATGAAGCCAATAGTCACACAGAAGCAGAGATCATGATTGACAGTGGAGCAGCAACACATGTTTGCCCACCATGGTTTGCACAGAACTCACCCCTTTACACGCTCCAACAAGGACAAGGGCCGAGTTTAAGAACAGCAACAGATGAAGAGATCAACATGTATGGATACAAATGGGTACTGATGGCCAACAACGACAACTACAAGATAGTCGCGCCCTTCTACGTGTGTGACGTGAAACAACCCATTATGTCTGTAACACGACTGACAGAACAAGAGTTCAACATACAGTTTAAAGACACACCAGCAATGTCACACAGCAGAGGTTTCCACTCCAACCTGGAAAAGAGATCTGAACTCTTTTACCTTCCAATGAGGCTGGTCAACATCCCAGGCAACATGAAGCTTGACATCAGCGCGACAGGAACAACAGGATCAGCAGCAACTACACCAGCGACCATAACACTAACAGGAATGGAAGTTCTCAGGAACAAGAATGCCCCGTGGACATTCAACGAACAAGGATTTCTGGTCAGAACACACAGGACAACACGCAAAGCACTCTTCGTACCAGATAGCAGATGTCCAATACCAACCGACAGACTTGAGAACTACAGAAGAACCATTGTCTACACACAAAATGGCAATAACGAAGACTTTGAAGACAAGTACCAAGATCTCAACAAGTCACAACAGAAAAGAGTCCTGCAAGGACCAACATGGACAGGAGAAACACGGTTCATAGTGAAGAGAGGAACCATCCTCCCAGGCAACAGACCACCACAGCCACCAGCAGTACCATCACAACCACTCAAGGTACCAGAAGCAACGTCGACATCAGCATCATCAGCACAACAGCCGTTGACAAGACACCCCGACAAGAGGCCAATTGAAGACACACCACAACAGCACAAGCAACCATCCACACCAGCAACATCGATCCCACATCCCAAAGATGTTCAACCAACATCAGACTATTGGGTGAGGGAAGGCAACATGTGGAAAAGAGTGAAAAGAGTACATGTTCAACCACGAATGGATTTGTACATATCACAATAAACAGACGATGGACCAGACATCACAAGACTGACTCAACAAAGAAGATCCACCATTAGACCTATGGATGGAACAAGAGGACATGCAGTGGAAGATGACTGGACAACAAAGAGACAAGCAACATTCGGCAAAGAATGGACAGGGTCAACAAACTTCGAAGAACATCCACAGTTCAAGGACGAGTTCATCACAGAAGACATTGATGAACAACAAGAAGCAAGAAAAGTAAAGGGCATACCAGCGCCACGACAACCAACAGAGCAAGAGAGAATGGAACACGAGCTCACACATTTGCCATAAGAAAGTTGGTGTCCCTTGTGTGTACAAGGCAAGGGCAGAGCAGACAACCACCCAAAGCAACCCAGCAAAACACCAGTGATTCAAGTAGACATCACATACTACAAAACCATCATAGAGACAAAAACAACACCAGTACTGACAGCAGTTGACGTAGAAACAGGCATGTGTATGGCAGTACAAAGTCAAGACAGAACACATCACATGCAATACTTGTCAACTTGCTTACAAAAATTCGTGATGGAATGCGGCAGAACACAAGCAACACTGAACAACACAGTGATACAGTCAGACCAAGACTTCCTGAAAGCATTACTCAAGATGACAGCAACAGCAGTTGGCAACATAGCAGTAAGGCAAGCACCAACGTACACGTCATAGGCACAAGGCAGCCTGGAGAGATTCCATCGAACACTGATGGGACAAATTCGAACACTCAAGCTACAGCTTGAAACCAACTACGGCATACATCTCAGCACCACACATCCAATCATGCCTTGGTTGGTCAAACACGCAGTATACCTACTCAACAGGTACTCAGTGCATTCAGACGGCAACACCAGCTGATACAGACGCTGGAACAAGGAGCACAAAACACCAATCTGTGAGTTTGGTAACCGTTCTCTACATGATTCCAACAGCAAAGCACAGGCCTAAGATGGAAGCACGCTTCTTTCAGGCCATTTGGCTCGGCAAAGACACATCAACAAATGAGAACATCCTTCACATCTCCAGACAGATTATCAAAGCAAGGACAATCAGGAGACAAACAAAGCCAGACAAGTACAACAAGCAGATGATGGACATCATCGACTCTACACCGATGACAACACCAACACCGACGAGTTTCGTTGTACTACCAACAAAGCA
>DF245341.1:7500-18324 GCA_000507305.1 Breviolum minutum Mf 1.05b.01 | reverse complement strand
TAGGGGCGCAAGGTCTACCTGACAGAGTTGCAAGGTCTACTTGACAGGCGCAAGGTCTACCTGACAGGGGCGCAAGGTCTACCTGACAGGGGCGCAAGGTCTGGGGCGCAAGGTCTACCTGACAGAGTTGCAAGGTCTACCTGACAGAGTTGCAAGGTCTACCTGACAGGGGCGCAAGGTCTACCTTACAGGGGCGCAAAAAGCAATGTTGCAAGGTGATTGCTGAATACTTTGCATCCACCTATTTTTATTAATTAATGTATCAATGTTTTTTAGTAGTATTTAATGTAAAAAGTATAAAAGACATTTGACCGACCTATAAATATTAATAAGAAAAATGGATAGAGCATACGAGAAAGAATACAAGGAACAATTTAGAAACATGACGCCTGAAGAAATAGAATTCCATATTGGATTGGAAAAAGTGAGAAATGTGATGGAAGGATTTCAAAAATCACGGAATAGAAAACATTAGAAAATTGATAAAGGAAGTGCAAGAAGAAAAACAGACAAGAAAAAACTAAATACCTTGATACTTTTTTAAAACTAACTAATGTATCAATGTTTTTTCCTAACCTAAATTCTATGAGTGGCCTTTGGGGGGGGTGTTCAAATGATTCTGAGATGATGGTGAAAAATGAATGATGAGGATTTTTTTTGATGATATGAATGTGAAGAAAAATGGAGTTGAAGAATGATAAGATGAATGATGCATGAAACTACCTATTTTTGGCAGGATAAACGCCAGTTTAAGGATGGATAAACTACATTTTTTTTGAATGGAAAAATGCCAGTTTATGGGTGGATAAACTCCAGTTTATGGGTGGATAAACCGCGTTAGAAATCTAAAAAATTCTGTGAGGGGAGTTGATGGTGAGTTCAGACCGCCTACACTTAAAGGGATGGCAGTAGTATATATTAAGGATATGAATATTTACTGTGAGGTGTGCGACTGCCATATTAAGAAAAGTAATTGGGGAAAACATTTGAAAACTACAAAGCATGGAATTGCGTGTGGTGAGATTGTAGTAGAGGAAGTTGAGAAGAAACAATGCTGGAAATGCAGAGGACATAAGGGATTGGAAATGTTTAGGGGAGAGAATGCTACTTGTAGTGGATGCCTTGCTCATAGGGAAAAATGGGCAGGAAATAATGCCGAGAAAGTTAGGGAGTTGTGGCAAAAATATCATGCTGAACATAGGGAGGAGATAAACGAAAAAAAGAAAGTGTATAATCAACTTGAGGTGGATTGTGCTGTGTGTGGGTGCAGAGTTAGGAAAAATAAATGGGCAAGACATGTGAGGACTAGGAAGCATATGTTGGGGGTTGAGGGGGGAGGCGGTGATGGAAAAGTTGGTGGGGATGTTGGGGGGGCAAAGGGTGGGCAGAACTGACCATCAATCCCCTTCACTACTATATATTATGTGGTCACAAAAAAATACACTGGATATCTGTTCAGCCATTTCAGCTTTAGTCTGCAGTGAAGGCATTCTGACGTGGCAATAATGAATAGCTTTCAGAAGGCAATCAGAATCGAAACATAGTATATCATAGTATAAGGCTTCCGTGGTCTTGCAAAAATAGAAAAGATTGGTTGTCACCGGACCCACGTCTTTCAATAGCCTCTCGCGGAGCGCTTCTTTTTCTCTACGTTCCTGCTCCTCCAAGAGCACACCAATTGACAATACAAATCAATCCAGCGCACTTTTGCGCTGAGCACCAACGACCTGTGACAAAATTCTTGAGACGACGCCTCCGCTTGTCGGTCTTCTCCGGAAAGTTTGTCAAAAAGCTTCCTGCAGGAGACAAAATTCCATGTCCGGAAGACTGAAATGAACCCCCACACCAAATACTGCAGTCTATCAGTTCAAAATAGTTCAAAGGTACATAGTTTTGAAGGATAGATTCGAATGATTCTGATCGTTTCGAGGCTTGGCCCAAGAGCTGATGCTACGTAGATGGGTATGACGGTATGACGCTGATGCATCGCTAGTTCATCGTGACAGTCTGTGAATCACTTCCTGATGGTAGTGTGCTTCTCAATCAAAATGCAGGCATTTAGCCCTTGGTCAAGCCCAAAGCTGCCAAACTGGGGCTTTGATGGTGTATATGCCGGTATTCTATATGGTGAAAAAAGCATTCGATGACAACACTCTTCCAGCACCCAAAAATTACTATGCATGAAAGACTGGACTAGTACTGGTATGAACTAGTATTTAGAATGGGTATGGCAATCCATGGAATGCGCCCTGCGCAAGCTCATGGTACTTTGTAGATCTGTATTCTTCAAGGGCACATTGACATTGTCCTGAAGTTTCTCTTCTGGTCCCTGCACTGTTTGTTCCACTCTCGCTCAACCTAGCAGGTACGTTTCAGATTTGACAAGAGAGCAGGCCTCAAAATTCCAAACCTGGCATCAACTGACGTCGGTTTGCGCCACTCATGCCCACGCCTCTTGCTGCATCTGTTTGGCAGCTGCATGGCCGGCCTCCACCTTACCACTTCCAAACTGGAACACAATTGAACACAATGATCTTTCACGATCTTTTTACCGAGTATAAATAAGCATGTAGATGGCCTCGAGCAAGTCTTGCAGAGTTGCCAAACAGGCATCCAGCCTATAGGATGGTTGCACACAAATACCAAGATTCAATATTGCATATCATAGAGTATATCATGTACAGTATATCTATGGTGTTTATCGCATGCCATTCATGTTATCACAGTTATCACAGTTTCCGTATTCAGCTTTGAACAACCCGGGGTTTCCAGTGGGAACCTGGTTTGAACTCCAATTTGTCGTAGCAAGATGGTACTCAAAAAGTGGCCCAAATAATGCAGGGACACTACCCAGAGAGCAAATGCCTCCTCATAGACCTCTGGGCGCTGGCTTTTCTGTACAACGCCTCGAATCATTTTGCTTGGCAAACACATGTAAGAGCAGACAAACAAAGGATTTCCTCGGAATGGACGCAGACTGTCCAGCAACGCATGCCCCGCCTTGGTGATTAGATGTGAAGGCAATGCCTAAGATGGACACTCTCAAGGAAAGGCAGAAGTGACTCAAAGGCACTGCATTTTGCAAATCGAACTTCTGACTGCTCCGGCCTCTCTGCGGGCTAAAGCTTTGTCAACAGATCTGATGTGTGGGAAGCAGACAAGGACTTGAGGACTATAGTTACTATTCCAATAAGTCTGCAAGCTCTTGCTATTCCGTAGTCTATGAAGGTTTTCCTAACTTCTTCAAACATCCTTGGCCTGTCTGCGGATTGGTAATCCTCTTTCTTCATGTAAGCCATGGCCTGGGATTTTTGGTGAGGAAATTGAATAATTGGAATTTTCATAATGTGTTTTTGCAGCAGCTCCATCTCTGGACACGAGTCCTTGTCACAACACTTTGTACATGTCTGCTGCTGTATGTGACTGGTCTACATTGAAACACCTCAGGCATACACAATGTTCAGATTCAGAGTCAAGTCCAGTTCAGATAGCGACCTCAGCCAGCAATCCGAAAACGTAAAGCCCGGCAACTATCAAGATTCAGTCATCAAAAGAAGTGCAAGAAAATCTTGGAGAGTACTAGACCAAGAATTCTAAGGCAAAAAAAAACAGCGTTCCTTCAGAGCTCGACGGCTAAGTCTGAGGTCCTATCTGATTTGTCAAAGCTTCAGGCCCGGAGCCTCGGTTGGATGCAAAGTGAGCTGCATAAGTTGAATGTGGGTAAGTGGATAAGTGAAACATCTGGAGAACAGTGTGCGGCTGTCTTTCAGCGAAAGTGATACGTCTTGTTATTTTCCATCCAATTCAATCCACTCAATTTGTTCAAGTGGTTTGATGGCAACCCGGTTTGCACCAAGTGCATACGTGTTGTACAGCTTGCTAGGCACGTTCCAAGTCATGCCAGTGGGGGCAAAGTGTGGAGGCTGAGTTAGCAACACCATCTCTGTGAAAAGTCGAGATAACACAACAAATAGATTACCAAAAGACAAAGGAACAGGACTGTCAATCGTCTATGGACCGTAAGCAAATTTCAAGGCTGCAGCACAATGATCCGAGAATGTGCTTGAGACCACCTGGAATAGACGTGACATATACAAATTCCATTTGCAAAACCGCTCTTCACTTCGCAGCTTGCTACTTGGGAGACAACCCGGGCCTTGCCAATATTTGATGGCTTTGTCATACTTTCCTTCTTGGAAAGCCTCAGGCTACACCAAGTCAGGATTCAATGCGCAAGTTGCCAAAGCACTGCGGCATTGCGCCTGCTTCCCTTTTTCTCTAGCTTCATCAGGTTCCAACTTTGGGAGCCTCGTCAGTACATAGATGCTCCAAATTTGCCCTCCGAATCCATCCTGATTCTCTGCACTGCCTATGCAACTGTCAACAAACAAGAGAGACTTGAACAGTCAGAGATCTAATCAGACTCTTCAGGTTTGGCGGTGCAATTAGCCAAGGAGGCAACAAATGGCTTTGACAATCAGGCAATCGGTCTGCTATTCTCTTCACATCAGACGACAAGATCTGCTGGTGCGGAGGATAGGGAAAAGTGTTCTGTCGTAAATTCTGAATCGGCCGTGTGACTTCGTCTGCAACAAATCACAAACTACTAGCATTCCATCTTTCCAGCCGTCCTACTGGAATTGTGGCGTCAGCTGATAAAATACTCACTATCTCGCACATTTGTAAGTAGAAGGCAAGAGTAGCATTCAAGCGTTGCGGCATCCTGCTCTTTGCTGGCAAGTCAGAATGCAAGTAGGCTCCATATAGAGCAAGATTATTTAGATTTGTGAGTCTGTTAAAATGAGCAACCTCCTAGCCCAAATGGGAGCATGTCCTCCTTCACAACGCCTCAAAAGGCAGCTTATTTTCTCAGACTTCTTTATTCTGATCAGCTAAACAAGCCGAGTCAGAGGCAAAGAGCAGCAAGCTGCATCATTGCCTTTGCTACCCTTTGCTATGTTTTTAGGCGTTTATAGATTCTCAAACATCATTTAAAGTTAAAGTAACTGGTTTGCCGCTCCTATTTGCAAGGGATTGGAGATGCATTGCGTTGACTGCCTTTGCGTGTCTGCTGTTTTCGATTACTACAGAGATGGAAAGCTTGGTGATGAAAATGCTTGTCAAGTGCCCCACCCGTTTTGATTCAGAAATCTGCTACGGCTACTTGCCAAGCCTGCCAAACAAATCTTCCTCTTCTTCTCCAGACTCTTCATCCTCCTTGATTATGTTGTAGCCCTGCTGGTTTGCATCAGCACAGCAAGACCAGCCGAGATGGCATTCTGCAGATTAATTGAAGTTATATACACGCAAGCAAGTCGAGTTCCAATCCAAAGAGTTCCCACAACAAAGCTTACATCTTTCCATCCACGTCTATCTCAGAAGGAAAAAGACCTTGATTTTACTTTCAGTCTTGCCAAGCAGACCAGCAAGCCATGAATCAGCCTTCTCGGCAAGGGCAGTCTTCACATCGGTATATCCCCCTCATGTACAGGGCGAAGCAAAGCATGAAATTGCATCGAGTTTATCTAGCCCAATTTCAAATATCCCAAGACGCACCACTTCCCTCGAGCCTTCTGCCATGCTGTTTGATGCAGTGGGGAGAAAAAATGAAGAAAGTGTTGCAAAAGAAGGTAAAGACACATCCTATCTTGGAGATCCCAGAACCTCTTTTTGATAGTCGATAGTGTAATAGTGTAGTTAAAATGTTTGAAGGTATTGCGATGCTGATTCCTGCTTCAAAAGATGGATGACAATATTTTTGTATTGTATGTACCTTGCAAAGCCAACATAACAGTGTTGGAAGTGCCTCTCACTACGTTCAAGCTCTCGGAGTGCCAGGCATGAAATGAAACATCATGAAGTGACTGCCACTGCATTCAACTAGCGGACCAGGATTTGAGCTGCCCAAATGTGTTCCGGACGAGTCGGAATGAATCAGAGCAAATGCTTTGATTTGATCTGAAAAAGTGGTGATGGGTGCAATTTGCGGACCCACAAAAGAGCTGCTATGTCAGGGAGCAAAGCTGCTGGAGATGCACAGGCAATGACTGCAAGCGAGATGGGATTGCTAAAGATCCAACCTGGCACCGGTGGATTCGTTCCTGCAAGATTTGGCTGCATCCGCTGACCCAATGAAACGTATCCCAGCAAGAAAAGAACAATGATGTAAGATGCAATGCTTCCAAAAACGGGAAGCAAGCAACTGATACTGCAGCGTTTGAAGTCATGCAAAACAAGCTTGAGAGCTACAATGACAATGACCATCGTAAACGAGGTTGTAGACGCACGCCAGAAATTAACAGCCTCATAGTCAAAGCTTCCAAAGAGAAAGTTCGGCAACACCCAAGACAGAGACCCGTGAAAAGCAGCACTAAGCATCCACCAAGCAAAAAGCTTCATGTTGAACCATTCCCGTCGGATGCCTTCTATGTATATTCCAGGCTTGGCATTCGAGGTCGAATCCGGTACGTCTTGGTCAAGGGCCAAAACGATGATCACTGGCCACCAAGTGAAGACTGCATTAAAGGAGGTTGAAAGCCACTCTGGATAGGCAACTTGACCAGAGAATCCGTTCTGGTGAGCCCAAATTAGGTCACCAAAAGCAAGGGTCACATTTTTGTAGAAATAGTAGCATAAGAAGGTCGCAACCCGTCTGTAGGCCCTTCGACCATGGCACATCAACAACGGAACGATGTAGGAAAACCTTGGCAATCAGACAGCCAATTTTCATCTTCCTATGGACCAGGTGCTTTATCCTATGACGCCTGTAGAAAACAAACTGCAACTGCAACTGCAACTAGATATCTTCAAAAAGGGATTGAATTGTGAACTGTTGAAAGAGAGCTTGTTGGATGCGCGCGAGACGTTGAGAAAACTTTTCACGGATCAACCTTGGAAGCTCTTTGACTCTTTGATCTTTCGGGATGAGTTTTGACTTTTGCAGAGGGTTGGCAGGCCCAACATATTGTTTGAAGCTTCTAGTGCGGTCCCTGCCATGGTGTTCCTTGGGCGTACTCAGTGTGGGCAGGAATCGCAAATTTTAAAATTGAAGCATTGCCAAGAATACAAATTCAGAATTACGATAAGGGACTTGAAGCATCATGGTTGCGTGTGCGGGTGCATGTTTTTTCTTGTTTTGCCTGTATGGATGGTGCTGATCCTCACCTGAATGGTAGTTGCGGAGCCAACTTTCTACAGTCGACGTTGCTCTCTTGGTTATGAATGTTGTGATTGTACTGGCGGCGCTTGCTTGCCTTACAATTGTGCTCGCTTGTCTGTCCTCTTCCTTTATCTATCCTATCCTTTCAATCCTCTTTCCTTGTCTTGCTTGCCTTTGGAGTGCATCTGGATAAGCCAATTCTACGACGTAAACAGTTGCAGAAAATACATAGTCTTGCAATCACTGTGGAGCAGCTTGGACTGACGCACTCAACGTTCCAAGACAGCACTTCATTTGCATGAAAATATGAAACCCATGAAGTTCATGATCGATAACATCTTGTACCAGATTTCATGTTCGGAGATCTTGACATATCCGTTTGAAGTTTGGTAAACGTGCTGTGTGTGCTTTGCTTTCGTTGCCCTTTGTGCTCTACTCTGCAAATGTCTGGGCCTGAAGGCCATGACACAATCCTTTAACCTCTCAAGTACCATGCTGTCTTAGCTCTGAGGACATGGCTGCGAAATCGCGATGTCACTGGCTTGAACGGCTTGAGAGCCTTCCTTCCCGCGAATGCCAATTCCAACGTGAGCTCCAAGGATCATCGGTACATCGTTAGCCCCGTCACCAATGGCCAAGGTGATCGAATGGCCTTGCTTGCGCACCTCATCCACAATCCGCCGCTTTTGTCCTGGCGAGAATCTTGCGCAAACGCAGCTTGTGCTCAAGATGCCCAGCTCGTAAAGCATACCGATTGCATTCCCTTGCTCTGCTTCTAGAATCCACTGCAAAGTTTGGCCGTCAATAACCAAACCACAAGGGCCATTCTCACTGGCACTTTTCTTGGCTGCTGCAAGCTTCCTCAGAGCATCTGCGACATCAGTAGCCCCAGTCAGGTACACGACTTCCATACCTTGCGAGAACAGCCTACATGAGTATGCGATGTCCACAGCTGTTTCAGTCTTGTCACCTGTGAGCACCCACAACCGTATGCCTGCATCTTTGAGTGTGGCAATAGCTAGAGGAACACCCTCTTGCAATTGATCCTCTACAGCAGAGATGCCCACAAGATGCAAATCCTTCTCCACTTCAGCACTACATTCAGCAAGTCGCTCGGCACGACCCTCGAAAGATGCCTTTGCCGACAACCATTTGCTTTCCCATGACGAGAATGAAGAAGGATCAATTCTTTTGGAAGCTATCACAAGTGTTCGAAGGCCCATTTCTGAGAAGTGTCGCAACTGGTCTTCCTGCTTAGCACCTAGTTTGCTTTCAAGCAGAGTGCTCACAGCAATGTCTGCTCCTTTCGTAATGCAATAAATCTCTCCTTCATGCTCACACAAGACGGACATCCGTTTCCTGTCAGCGGAGAATTCAATGATGTAGAGAATGACAAAAGCGTGGTATTTTCCATTTGGAGTGGAAATTACAATCTCGTCACTTTGCGACGAATTCTTCCTGTGACTTGTCAGGGAAACTCCAATAGAATGTGCCCCTTGGACCAGGGCCACCTCATCTGGAGATGGTCCAGAATATTGCATGTCTTCATTCACTTGCACAGTGTTGCAAAGAGCGAGACAAGAAAAGAACCACAGTACATCTTGAGCAAGGCTTTTCGGTGGCTCACTCTCACTTCGGCTTGGCTGCGACAGCTTGACATTTGACTTCGACAAGATGTCCTTCACCTGCTGTTGCCCAGGTAGAGGCCCACCCAGTCCGTCTTGGATAAAAGAGTCAAACACGAGATCCCCCACAGCACAGCGGGCAAAGCGCATCTCATTGGCAGTCAAAGTTCCTGTTTTGTCTGAAAAAACAAAGTCAATCTGACCGAGTTCTTCCACCAAATCTGCTGTTCGAGCTTTTGCCCGCTTTCCTGCTCCATCCGTCATTTGTGGATCCTGGTCAATAAAGCGACCAAGTATGAGTTTCAGAACTTCAAAAGCTACATACAGTGAAATCGGGACAACATGATACAAGGTGATTGTATAGGCAAGAAAGCGCTCCAACCAATCCGTGGTCGTATCCGTTATCTTGGCAGCTGTTGCCAAATAGCAACATGTAAGGATCAAAAAGATTAATAGTCCATAGACACATCGGTTCAGGAGAGCTTGCATCGAAGAAACCTTTCCAGACACATTTGCAGAGTTTAAACACTGTTTGGTATCCTTTCCTGCGTATGCCGCAATGGAAAGCATCCAACTGGTGTTTCGCAGGACGCACCCACGGGGTGCAAAGCTATCCCAGGCTGCAGAGTCACTGTCAAGCATCCCTTCTGCAAAGGACAATATTGCATTCATCTCTGCAATATCTGCACATGGAGCAGGCAAACGAACATGAAGTTGCCGCCTGCACAAATCAGACACAACCGCATCTAAGTCTGCTTCAGCAGTCTCACCCTGTCGGCCCGAAGCTGACTCCTGAAAGTGGGCGAAAATTTTGGGAGCTGTTCGTAGCTTGAGGTTTGTCTCACCATCCAGGTTGACAGTCGAAATAAATGCTCCTGCTCCACCTGAAGCACACACCACCAGCAAATCTGCGGGAAAAGCTTCATTGGAAAGAGTACAAAGAACATCACCTGGTTTCACAAGCCCCCAGGCAATTTGCTCAAAGGTTTTCAGCTTCATGTTGAAACGGCGGCAGGTTCGTGCATTCTCCAAACGATCGTCCTTTCGTCTCTGTGCGTCTTCATATAAATCCTTTAGAGCTGTCCAAGCCAACACCAGAATGTATGGAAAGACTTTGCTTTGCCAGCGTTTTGTGGAGAAAGGCATGCAAACAATGATTGCTATAAACAAAAAATAAATGTTGGCAACCCGATGAAATTGAAGGAAAAGCGACTTTGGAAGCCAGGTCAGTGCTGTGAAACGAGTGGTTGATACAAGATTTGGCTTTCCGATGGCAAGACTACCAGGTTCAACAGACACTTGGACTCCATCGGCTCCAGAAGCGTATGTGAAACTCCTCAAATTGACTGGATTGATTCGCTCAAAGCGGCAAGATTTAGAGCCTATGTTTTAGAAGGCTTTAAAACTTTTAACAATACTTTAGTCTTCTTTGAACTATGTCTTCTGAAAAAACGCGGCCAGTCCTCTCGCACTTTGGTGAGGCCATCCTGCTTCATCTGATCCAAGCCATCACAAGCTTGGCCACAGAAAGGAACATGTCGAGACCAAGACGCATATTCACATGCGATATACAGGAGTCTAATGTGGACTAGACATGACCTTACTCTGTGTTTAGAGGCCAGGATGCTCACCCATGGGTTGCTGCAATCTTGATGAACTGTCCTCAAAGCTCGCGAAATATCGTGAAATGCTCTGATGCTGTGACGGTACCCCGAAGGCAGAATTTGACCTTGTGTAGCGGCTTCAATCCTGTGAATGTAACCGTAACATCATGTATCTACTTTGACAAAACCTTCTGAGCAGAAACAGAAAAGGCGAAGGTGAAATGAAATGCAATGAATGCAAATGTACGCACAAGTACAATTGCATACATCTCTTGGATATTCAACTCTTGTTTTGTCTCAACGCATCAATGCATCAATGCATCTCAGTGATCCATCACAGTCTCGATGACCTGAAAACAGCAAGATGAGCAAGGGGAGCAAAGGGATTAAAGCGAGCAAGGCTGCGAACCGATTGTAAAAGGCTGTTTCAAGATCA
>DF245341.1:0-5000 GCA_000507305.1 Breviolum minutum Mf 1.05b.01 | reverse complement strand
TCGCTACTATGGCTATCATCAAATATCGTTGTTGTATTGTTGCTATTCTCGTCATTATCGTTATATTCATTCTGGCAACAATGAAGCCACAGACCCCGAGGACGTGTTTCAGCAGTCGGGACAAATAAATCAGACAAACTGTCATGCGGAGCCCCTGCAAGTGTTCGGATGCAGTCAAACGGACCGCTGATTCTGACAGTGATGCAGCCTTCTTAAAGGGCACATCACAAGGATCTGAAGCCAATGAAGTGATTGCCTACTTGCAGCCTCTTACAAGAAAGTCAAGTTGAAACATGCAGGAGACGATTGGAGGAAAAGGGAGAATCCTTCCGTCCTGATGAATGGCCTCTATCCTGGCTGGCTCTATGGCTTAAGTTCATCTTGAAGGTCGCTGAGAATGCAATTGTCTGCCGGTCTTGAACCACCGCGAAGAGACTAGCTGGGTCTTTGTCTTGCAAAGAGAATCACAGAGAATTGCTCAGAATCTGACGATTGTTTTTGCCACCCTTTTCAGGGTCATGCTGCTAGCACCCCAGGCCAACATAATATGAACCTTCTACAGAAGCGAAAAACTAATCTTGCGTGGCCAGACTCACTAGACCTGTTGTTGGAGTGCTGCTGGGACATGCAGACTTGAGAGTGGCAAAATAAGCGAAAGGCAGCCAAGAGCACACGTGGTGTCAAATCTGCGAAGTACCTCACAACAAGCTTACATACATGCAAATGAGAAGCTGCTAGTTGTACGTTACCGCAACTGGTGTCCTGACATCTCAGAGGGAATGATTGTTGCCACCTAGGCAGACAAAAGCCATGGAATGAGCTGATCACACAAGGCTGCGCAGCACTCGGTCTGTTGCACTGCAAGCTGGAATCAAAGGGTTTTTAAGATCTGCACATCAGTTCGAGCTGCCGCAGCAGCTGCACAGTACTTCAAAGGGCTCGCGCCATTGCTTCAAAACGTTGAAAGGGCTTCAGTAGCTGTGCAGACAGCTGCATCACAGCTCTGAGGCCAAATTGTTGTCTCTTCCTGCGCGGCTCCTTGCTTGACTGTCCTTGCACTGAGGTGCCTACAGGTGCATTTGTTTGCTCTGTGCATATCAGTTGCTTTTAATTGAAGGTCAACTTCAACTGAGAGGCTGAGAGGCTTGTGGAGGGTCAAGCTACTCACTTATATCCATTCAAAGGTGACATATGTCAATGTCAGCAAGGAACAAACGTTCAAAAGAGCACAGCTAGTGAATCCCTAGCGATGTTGCTTGATCACTGATCAAAATCAAGTGAGGCCGTTGCAAATGCCCTGCTCAGGCAATTCACTAAAAATCAACACCCAAGCTACAAATGCTGTCAACAGGAAGGTGAAAACAAGAAATCTGCTTTCCTTCAACACAGCATCTAGCAAATTTCAGCTTCTTTTCTGCTGTGAAGCTGCAGAAACAGCAGTACCCGCGTCAGCAGCAGGTCTGCGAAGATGAGTCAGCAAATTTGTTTACATCTGTATGGAAGGCACTTGAAGGCATACAGAAATACAACAGGGTGAGGATTGATAGATCGTTTGCGTGTGCAAACACAGCCCAAACTACTGGAAGAAGGAGCATCAACATTCGCCCAAGGTATTATATATATATACAATATATATGTATATATATACATGGAGCACAACATTTTCACACTTTTAAAGGGAACTTCTCTAACCTGCTAAAAGGAAAAATGCTTTGCCCCTGCCTCCTGGAGTCTTCGAGCCACAGATGGCTGCTCCTACACCGAAGCAAGAAGAATTTCAAGTGTCGAGACATGCGTTCAAAACAGATCAACACAAATCTCAGCATGCAAACAAATGCAAAGCTTAAAGACTCAGTCCCCTGAGTATGTTTGCTCGAACTGCTTGTAGAGGATTCGTGGATCCTCCTGCACCTCGGAAGCAATCCCTTCCAAACAAAGCAATTACATCCCCACGGTAGCAAGCTAGCCTGAATGTGGCTTTTATGTATAAGATTGTATATCATTGCAACCAACTAGTTTTGCCCAGGTCAAATAAAAAGGCTGATCTTTCTGATGATATAGGAATGCTATCAGCTGCTATCACGTTGCTACCAGTGGAAGAAGCAGTATGTCAAAATCAACGACAGAAATGCGCTGCCAGATTCTCAAGAATCTTGCCTCCGTACTTGCTTCCTGCCAATTCATATCATGCCTGCAAAGCAATACCTCGGAGAATTTGCTGGAAACATCATCCTAAACAAGCGCTGGTGTGACAATTGTGCCTGTCATGCATCTTGCATCATCTTGCCCCATTGATTCTATATTACAAACGCCACCCCTTTGCAAAGTCTTTGAACAGTTCCCATCCAAGCAAGGAGACAACTAGAGCGATAAGCAATGCAAATACCTCAGCAAAGTCATCCCCCGAGAAATTCTGATGAGTACCCAACTTCCAATACACAACTGCTGATTCAAACAAACTGAGCCAATGGCCACAATGTTGATAATTGCCGAAATTGTAGAGGTACTCCCCCTCCAGCGCAACCAAGCCGCATCAACAAAACCGCGAGAAAAAAGCCCGCCGGTCATTTCAACCCATCAAAACGAATACAAAAAAATGAGAGGAGGCGCAATCAGCAATCACAGCCATCTGCTGAGATCGACGCTGCTTTGCCAAAGAAATAGCTACCAGTTGGTTTAGCAGCAGCGAGTCCTGCACTTCGGGTCTGCCAAAAACCAAACGTAGGGATTTACAGACTGACAGATCATATTGCCTGCATCCAATGAAAATCATAGGGTCACTTGCGCTGAATCAATGTACTGTCGCAATCACTTGCATTCACTTGGAACACTGCAACACGCAAAGCAAATTGCAAATTGCAACTTGCTGTCCTCTGCATTTGTACCAAAGGTCAAGTTCTGATCCGTCTGTCTTGAGGCATCGGATTTCACCTCCTTGGCCTGAGAGTTGTTGAAACTTCGAGTTTCAGGAAGGTGGCCCTGAAGATCTCGACTTCCAGGGGCAACTGCAGCGGTTGCCTCCATATGAAAAATGTCTGGGTTGGCCCAGAAATTTCCGCAAATCGGCAACGCTCATCCTTTCTCCCAAACACTGTTCTGAAAGCTTTGGCCAGCAGAAAACGGTTGCATTTCTTTTTAGCATGGTGCCAAGTGTACTTTCTACCTCCATGCTTTAAAGACAACTGCAAGCCTGGTGTAGCTCCAGTCCATGCTGTAAAAAGGACGCCTCTCATGCTTTAGTCGTGAAAAGCAGTTTAACAATGGGAATAGCTTTGCAAACACTAGAAACGGCCACTTGCTCTGCAAGATACAACAAGTGTTGTATAGGAGACAAAGTCTCAATAGTATGAACAGAAGCAGGCAAGGCCACTGCCTTGCAGTCACCCGTCACAGACTCATCCTAGGAAGGGCTGACATCCAAATACAACACTTTCATTAAGGAAAACAAACCAAATCCGCCCGCACCGAAGGTGCCAGGCGTGATCATCAATAGCTGGGGTCTCACCGAGTCAAATTGCACAAAGCAGCAAAATTGGAGAAAAAAAACGGACTTCAATCCAGGACAAAACTGAGCCAAAATTGTTAGGCCCCAGGTTTGTTTGGGACATGTTCGAAAAATCTCAAAAAGCGGTACGTTTCCCTACTAGACACCTCTGCAGGGCCCAAATAGTGTAGCCAGGGGGTGTATTATGGCAGACCCGGACATTGAGGTTCACGCCACAAAAGGCAAAAAAACTTACATGTTTGTAAGGTCCTTTAGTGAATTTGCAAATGAGCATGGGGCGGTTGTTGGCGGACGCACAAAGCAGAAAAATTGGAGAAATTGGCCAAAATTGGAATTTTTCTTTGAGAAATTTTGGACAAAATGTCTACTAGGGTTTGGGAAGTCTGAAACATTCTGAAACTTCAGACAAAATTCCCTGAGACCTTGGCCCGCACGACAAGGAACTGGCTTGTTCAGAACATGCGATTTCTGGGCGCGCAATCATTTCGTCTTGGGCCCATGTTCTGGGCCCAGGTCAGTTATTGAGCCCTGCATCCTACCACTTGCCTCTTGCTGTGCCATCATTATGCTACCATTGGCCACGCAATACAATACAAATTGCCACATCAACGTGAGTGAAGGTCAAAAATGGCAAGTTGGATCAAAAGAAGCTATCCAGCAACAACTAGCATTTGCTAGAGCCTTCTCATTGCAAGCGTCATGCTGTCTGTTAATTTCATTCCTACAGCACCATGGCATTCTTAGCTTTATCTTCACTTCTATTTCTCTCTATCTTACTGCTCCTCACGTTCAAGTAGAACTTATATAGTAAATCCTTGAGCTAAGAAAGAGATAATGCTAGAGAGAGAGAGAGGTGAGAGAAGATCTGCAGATTTGCAGCCTTGCTCCTAGCATCCGAGATCACCGTCCTGCCACCCCTTTGCTTCATCCACTTAACCATTTGTCCAGACAACAAACAACAAACAACAAACAGCCAACAACCAACAACCAACAACCAACAACAACAACCACAACAACAACAACAACAACAAACAACGACCAACAACGACCAACAACGACCAACAACGACCAACAACGACCAACAACGACCAACAAGGTTACGGCCGTGATTGCGACCCTGAGCGATATTAACATGGCATTTTGTTGAAGATGCACGAAATGCTGCGAGGGTGTTGAATTCCATGTATGGTTTGTTGGTTCATATGTTGATTTCGTCCCATTTTTTCCATGGGTTCGTGTCTTCAAAAAAGAATACACAATGAAATTTGTGCGTATTAAAAGCCTCCGCCGAAAAAAAGACGTTTTTTTTTCTATCTTGTAACATTGTTTGCTTTTTGGGCCAATTTGCCCAGTGCTTCAAGCAACTTCGGCCGCACGTTCATTCTGAACAAAAACGACCAAACATATTCCTCCAAACGATGGTTGTCACCATGTGTGCAATTACAAGACAAGCACAGTTGCGTAGCATCCACCACGTGTGCAATTACAAGACAAG
>DF245340.1:0-18305 GCA_000507305.1 Breviolum minutum Mf 1.05b.01 | reverse complement strand
AGTTCAAGAAAGGAACATCGTGACCAAAGCCCATCTCACTAGTATCACTAAGCCAAGGAAACCTGAAATCAATGTTTTGAAATTCTCCATTCTTCCCATCATATTCTCAATGACAACCCTCACCTGACAACCTCCACCCAACATGTCATGGTGGGGATCACTCGAAGTAAAGTAATTTTTTGAGAAATCTCATTACACCCCGGAAAAATAGCGCATGGAACCTGAAAATACCTCCAAAAGGAAAAGGAGAAACATCTACCCAGCCCACCAATTTTTGGGTTCAAAATGTTTGTTTGTAGTTTAACAAATCGCAATTGAAAAGTTACCGGGACCCAAAATGGAAAAAAAACAACTTCCAACCATCCAATTTTCCAGGGGTGAACTCTTAAACTTCGGGGGAGTATACCTTTACATTGAAACTACCCCCCACGCAGGATGCCAGTCACCACCAGGATTATTCCATTTTTAGTAGGGAATCCTTATAAACCTTCATCTGTGACTGTTACTGGGCAGGGGGTAGACCAAGCCTTTACATTTCCCTTTTTGGAAGTTACAAAATCCTCCCTATTTCTCCAAGTGGTCTCAACTTCCGACCTTCAAGGAGGAGTTGAAACAATCCTTGCGTTTGGCCTTATCTGCGGCAGTGCCCGGAGAATTTGGGGAAGCGGATTATCAGGTGCCAGTGATGTTTCCGTTGCGGTCCCCCAAAAAAAAACCGTGGTGGGGATGGATGACTTGATTGACTTTGTGTATGGTTTTTTCCCAAGAAATTGGCAAACGTGTACTGATGTCATCAGACTTGGGTGAAAATTTCAGATCGCAATGGGTCCATGTCATGTGGCGATGTTTGTAGGTGAATTGGTCTGTGCAAGTTGGATGGTCGAATCCGGGAATCCGGAGCCCCAAAAAGGGGCTCCAAAACAAACTCAAAACTTTTCAAAAGTCATGTCAAAAATCATAGCTATGATCAACCGGCTAGGCTATGACATTAACCTAGGTTGAACACATGCCACAGTTTCCTATATTTAGAGTGCACAAAATGGGAGGGTAAAACTGTTGAATCCCCCTGCCTTTGTCACCACTGCATGGTACACTAGCCGAATGAAACGAACATGACATTCCCTAAACAAGCCCTGCTCAACTCAAAGGCGGCAGTTCACAGGTGGTATTCGGTCCAACGGTCTAAAAAACTTCAACCCACCTAAAGCATGTCTCTGCCTTGAAAATCAATCAAGAGTTTGTTCCTGCAAAAAAAACACAGAAATTGGTGCCAACAAAAAGAAGTTGATGCTTTTGACGCATTGCAAGTCTCTAAAAGGATCCGGCACCCTGGTGAATTCAAAGCCTCGATCTTTCCCAATAGCTCAGCTGTGAGCGAGACCTCTTGAAGATGTATTAACCAATCTTTGCCTTTTTTTTTGGGGGGGGGGCGGCAGGGGAGATTTTGTTTTGTTGATTTTTTTTGGAGGAAAGTCTTAGAGGCCCACCATAGTCCACAAGAAATCATTGGATTTGGGATATGGGATTTTTGGGTTGGCATCTCTGATCTTCGTTGAATTGGGAGCACCAGGTGCCTGGCACTCCCTTCGTTGTAGATTTTGCTCTTCAAAGGTCAGGGGGACTCAGACACGACCAGGGAAGCTGATGGCACCGTAGGGTAGAAGTGATTAGAACTGTGCATTTTCTAGGTGGTTTCAATATATATTTCATTTTCACCCCTACTTGGGGAAAATTCCAATTTGACTATATAATATGTTTTAAATGGGTTGCAACGACCAACTAGGTTTTTTGGGGTGAACGCGGGAGTGCTTATATATAGACCGCTGTAGAAGTGGAATGATTCCAACGCTGAGGGTTTAGTGATGTTCACTGGATGTTCACTGTATTGGCGCTACAAAAGGCATAAAGCCGGGGCGGGGCACATTGCTCTATCGTTGGTTATTTTAGATGTTTTTCAGTGCAACCCTATCAATTTTTTCTGAACTAGCTGAATCTATACTACAGATGCACACGCGCACCCATCACATATATCTATATCACTATATCTTTATAAGTCTATACATAGATCCGCCACAATGGGCAAATCATCATATCCTCCTGACTTGTGAGCCTATCCCCGTTTTGCCACCGAGGTTGCAAGTGGCTTTATTGGTACCTCGCCGATGGCATGCCACAAGCGGCAGCTTGAAGGGTCAAGGGAAGATGATGGAAGCAATCTTGCAGGCCTGAAAAGGGATTCCTGGGGTTGCCTTGGGTGGATTTAATTGGCTTTAGGTTGTTGTTGTTGTTGTTGTTGTTGTTGTTGTTGTTGTTGTTGTTGTTGTTGTTGTTGTTGTTGTTGTTGTTGTTTGGGTCTAAGAGGTTAGACTCCTAGGAATTAAACAGTCATTGTTATTGTGGGTATAGTGTACCCAGTTGCCCAAAGAACAACAACCAAAAGCTATCTTGGGTGAAATTATAGCGATCATGAAAAGCTTGTGAAAAAGGGGAAAACCATTCGATCTCATTTTGTTTACCACCAATTCAATTCATTTATACGCCGGTAAACATAGCCATAGCAATATGGAAAATGGGACCCGGATTTGAAGCTGTATTTTTTGAATTGAAACATGGGGGAGGGGGGGGGGACATATTCCGCTGCAAGCAAGTGCTGTTTATCGGCTCAACTTGCACTTGGCAATCGGAAAATCTTGTGAGGCCAAGGGTTGGCGACTTTTGTGGGTGTGGCCCCATGCTTGGCAAAGCGTCGAAGTGGAGGAACTGACTGCAGCCCCTAAGCCTCCTATGAAGGAGTTGTGGTGATGATTTTGGTGTCCAAAATCGTGCTTCTGTATAGGTTTATGTGGATTTAAGGGATCATACTACCCAGGTATATGGGGATTTGTTATTAAACCATTATCAGGATCCCTATTAACCAACCAATGTAGTGGAAGGTAACCAAGGGGTGTGAAACACTGCTCAGATAGAAATTCCTCTTGATCCTCCCCTGTCACGATTTTATTTGACAGATATACTGATTCATGTGACGAGGCCTGTAAAAAGATACACAAAAACTGTTTGGGTAAAATGGGGTAAATAGGAAAACTAAAGATAGAAGGGAAACTCGAACCAGGGAAGTGACATAGTTCATCCCCCCTAGTTGGTTGAGAAGCTGCATTTTTCTATTTTGTAGGTAGGATCTGTAGTTGACATGCCAGTTCCATGCAGTGCCCCTTTGGTTTTCAGCCAAAAATCCGACCAGGCACTCTGGATGTTTGTTGGGAAAACCAAAGATGATCCTTTCCTTTCGGGATGGTAAATTTTCAGGGGCTATGTTAAACGTCCAGGGTGTATTGTGCATGCTGGGGGGCCCAATGAATCTTTTTCCAAAGCATCATTGAATGGAGTGAACTGAACAAACCTCCTATGAATGGCTTCCAACTCCCTAGACTGGAAAGCACTTGGAGACTGAGGCTTTAAGCCATGCAATCGAAACGCCGGGAGCTGCAGTGGTCCCAAAAAGTGAAGTCGTTGAAGGCGAAGCAGAACCGATTTTTTTTCAACAAAAAGTGATGCCTTTTTCCAGTGGTCGTTGAATTACCTCAAGTTCAAAATAGATGGCACAGATACCAAAAGCTAGGTTAGTAAATTGTCCGTATAAACCAATTTGTAGGGAGTGACTGTTCCATCTGCTTTTCAATTGCTGTACCCATTTTGCGGGGTTGTCCAACCATACAAATGCATGGTGATTTTTGAGTTGCCCACAAGAAATGCATTGTTGCCTTGGTTCATTATTTCCAGCAAAATTGCTGGGGAGATGCGGCTTGCAGCTTTCGGAGGACCTTGAGTTGGTAACTGTTGGAAATCCCAAGTACAGTACAGTAGGAACAATTCCAGACAATTCCAAGTTCTTCAAAGCTTGGCTGTCATTGTCATTGCCGTGTTTTTTTTTTTGTTTTTTTGCCACTTGGATTTCGGTCTTTTTGACATCGGTTGTGTGAGCCTTCTGTAGCTCTGGTGGGAATGGGACCAGATTATGAGCTACTGTTGTTGTCAAATGTTGTGAACATTAAGAACACAGGCTATCATGAATGCTGGACTCATCATTTTGACATATGACATATGTAGTTTTATCATTGTCACACGTAAAATATTTTGCATCGTGATCATTGTTTCTCCGTTATTGCGAGTTCCTCATTCCTCCACCCTGCGAGTGCGTATTGTGTTTCACGTTGTTTTTAATGCCAGCTTCAAATCCTTTCGCCACCAGAAGACAAGATGCAGGGAAGGATCTCAACCTGAAACGCTTCACTTTTGAGGGTTGCAGCAACTTCGGAGACTCAGGCCCTAAGTAGCACATGATCCTGGAAGTTTGCTGTTTGTAGCACAGAAACTGGTTTCAAGCATGAATTCTCGATATGTATGATTGTACACAGTATATACAGTAATATTTTTCAATATGATTGCATGTATTATTACATGATAGTATTGATAAAGGGAACCCTTGCCATAGTTTACCTCACGTAGTTGTACACCATAGTGAAAATAGATGGCGCAACTCCCAAAAGGTGGCTTTGGGGGCATGATAAACCAATACATGGGAGTTGCACTATCTACTTTCCCGATATATCTTATTCGGCATCATCTCCCGTTTGTTTCCCACCTTTTTCAGTGGCTGTGCCCAGCTGTGCCAGGTGCACCCGAAACGCTGGAACCCAACGTGACTTCTGTGTCCGACGTGTCCGAGAGCAAGCCGTCTAGCTTTGATAGCGCTGCGGGATAGATTTCGTTCATAGAAAAAAATAGCTGCCAGCTATTTGGATGGCATGGGGACCATGATTTGAAGGTGTAAAGAAAATGCTTCCCCCCAAATATTTGACAGTAAGTTTTGGGGGGTGGACGAGAATTAAAGTTCACCCAGAAAAATGATGAAACATGATGGGAAGACTATTTCACGACAGTCCATGTTTTCGGTGTCAAGGTTCCTACGTTGAAGTGTCTTATAGCTAGCACATGCCGTGATAGAGCAGTAGATCTCTGGTGCGGGCAGCTTGGGTGTGTCAGACCACCACTCTCGGGAAGGTTACTAAATGCCTCCAATTTCTACAAATATGGCATTTTGATGCATTTTGAACTTTTTGAACTAATGCGGGTATGGTGGTGGTGATGATGGTGGTGGTGGTGGTGATGATGTTTAGCATAGCTGGGCATTCATGCTTTGTGATCTCGGGAAGACGTTTTGGTTTTACGTTGGTGATGTTCGTTCCTTTCTGACTAGAAGTGGTGCTAGCATCAGCTGGTGTTGTCAGTGCTTTAGCCAGGAACAGCACGTCCTGGCAATCTTGAGATACCTCAGCCGACCTTAACCAGAATGAATCCAAATGATTATTATACTCTAGAGAAAAAGACTAGGTGGTGGTTTGAAACAATTTTTCATTTTCATCCCTACCTGGGCAAATGATCCAATTTGACGAGCATATTTTTCAAATGGGTTGGTTCAACCACCAACTAGAAGACCTTGGCTCAGGTTGGTGATTCATTGCCGTAACCCATATTGAGCAATTTTTATATAAATGTAATGCGCTAGTGGCTCGGTTCTCCTTTTGGTCGTCAGATGTCTGGAGAGTTTGACATGGTTCAAAGGTGGAAAGAACAGAAGACAACCCGAAGTTGGACAAGAGATTACAATGCTAAAGTCAAGGAGGTTTGCAAATCTCATACAACCCCCCAAAACATCCCAAAACTTAGCATGTAACCTAAACATTACCCAACTGAAAAAGGACTACAATCCCAGTTCTTTGTTTCTTAGCAACTTGTACTGTTGCCAACACGGGGCATTTTTTCGATATTTTTTGGTCAGACAGTCATAGCCTACAACGTTGAGCTTGGGATATCCCAGCACAAAAAAAAATCATCGTAGAATGTGTGACGGAGAAATCATGAGAAATCTATAAAGTCTGGAACTAGATGACCAGAACTCGATTTCTGTATCATTATTTGTTGTTATGTTTTGTCACTACTATATGAAAAAGGGAACAATTTTGGGAGCAATAACCTATAGGATCCATGTATGGTATATTTACCAACATTTACCATGAATTGTAGCCAAATGTAGTTGTAAATGTACCAGTCCCATGGATTTTATGGGTAAAAGTTTTGATCTTCAATTTTTCAGTGTCAATCTGTGGGCAGCCAAAATCGACGCTAACCGATGGCGCCTTTGCGGCTTTGCCTTTTGTTGTATCTCACTGCAGCCTTGGTGGAGGTGCCATTGGACGCAGTCCCTGAAAAGTACTTGTTGTTGTTGTTGTTGTTGTTGTTGTTGTTGTTGTTGTTGTTGTTGTTGTTGTTGTTGTTGTTGAGGTGTGGGAAGGGTTTTGTCAGAGCGCAAGACATGGTATAATTTACCTTTGCGATCACACACTTCTTGGCTTGAATTCGACTCATCCGAAACACAATCTGCACATTGCTATGCTGAAACTGCCACTCTTCACACTCCCCAAAACTAATAGTTCGCCCATGAAAAAAGGCCGGGCCCCAAAAGGAAATTCATCTTCCAACCATCCATTTTCAGAGGGAAGCTGTTTGTTTCAGGGTGGGTACCATTTTTTACAAAACGTCCAGTTCGCATGTTTTGTTGAAACCATAAGGATTGATTGGTTGCCAGAACCCGAGGCTTTTGACCATAAATTTGGTGAACATATTTGACATTTTTTTGGCCACACACACAGGAGTCTTTGGTGAAGCTTTGGGAGGAGGAGTTGGTTCGGGGGGCGAGCTGATGCTGCCGTACGCATAGGGCGTAGGGCCCTGTCTAAAATTCATCGTTGCGTAACTGATATACCTCCCCAGAAGTTTAACAGGAAACGCCCCTGAAAACATTACCGGAAGCCAATAGGAAGCGCGGAGCGTCTTCCAGTTCCCACCATTTTTCAGGGACTTCTGTCAGTTAAACTTCGGGTGCGTATCGTCTACATATTTGTGGGATGCTTTTCCACCAGATGCTAGTCACAAGCCTTGACTTGTCGCAGTCATCTGGCAGGGGTGGCATCCGAAAACTATCTTCAACATTCATTGAAGATCTTTGTGTTCAATGGAGTGAAACCTGGTTCCCTTAATAGGTGGTATGTAGCATATAATCACCCAATTGGCAATAGAATAAGTGGTATATAAGTGGTATATACTGCCAATTGGGGGATGATATATCACCGATCCCACCTATTAAGGGAACCAGAAACAGCTATTGGTGTGTTGAAAGTGATCTTTCCTTTGCTGATGTTGTTCTTGGACTCTGTTTCTAATGATAGAGGCTCTGTTCAAGATGCTTTATGGGCATCTCAGTGCTTGTTAGGTAAGGAGCATCTAGAAGGGGTTTATCCACAATGATGCCCAGAAATGGGTCGTCAACGAGTCAAAACATCCGACCTTGAAATCTTCGACCTTGAAACCAAAAGTTTGTTGGTAAGTCCAGGACGTTGAAGTGTCACCTCCCAAAATATCGTGTCAACATAGCACAGCTCCAACAAAAACCACCTGTTTTGCTGCATCCCTGCAACAAAGATCCGAAACGAAAAAGACGTCACTGGAACTCTGTGGGGGAAAGGAGCTGCCACGTTTGTATGGCACCTTGCCCCCCTTGGCACTACGGTTGCTACGTGCTGATGGTCGTCTTGAGGAGCTCCGGGTAGGAGGAGAGAAAGAGACATGGCCAAAAATCATAGGAATTTGGGCTGGCCCACTTGGAGGGCCATCCCAGTGGATGTAAGTAGTTAGGATCACCCCCCATTCATAAGCCATGAATGGGAGGCCATTTGGAAGGGGTCCCACAACCCCAGGAATTGGGGACTTACTAAGGATAGTTGCTAACTGCCAACTTCTTACCAACTGGGATGATTCTCCAAGCACCCCCAATGCCACCCACACTCCAGGAAAGAAGGGCTTAATAAGGTCTTATTAGAGGATGATGCTGGTTAATAATCCCTCAAAAAAAGGCCTGATTTCTTGGGGGGGCCTTAGATTTCCATGACAAAGACGATTTTTGGGTAACTTGGTTGAGCAGTTCATCAAAGCTTCCCGAAGTAAACCCTTGCAAAAAAAGCAAGGGGGTTGACAAGAGGTTTTTAAAACTAACGTGGATACCTGAAAATGGACTCAGATATTCCTGTTTGGATCTGTTTGGAAACATGTGGAAGCACTTCATTTCAGGTTCCAATTGGAAAAAAGGCGGTCATTCTTGAGCCCGAAAAAAACACAAGAACATGTTTTCATATTTTCTTTTCATGGATCCACTTGTCACTTGCCCCACTGCTTGGACAATGGTGATCCATTTTGACTAGAGCCTTGTGGGTGAAAGATGGTGAAAGTATCGCAAAATTATGCAAATCAATGACGAATCGGAGAATCTTGGGTGTTTTTAGCTGGTTAATTGGAGTCTTTTCAAAAAAGGCAACGCTTTCCAAAAGCAAAACAAAAAGGCACAGTGACGTTGAATGACTATCAATCCATTGTATTCCATTGTGAAATTCACAAAAGTGAAATCTAACGATTTGATGATGAATATGTTCATCTGGGTTGAAACTGTCAACAAAGGCTGACGGGCAAGATTTGGCACAACCGGCTGGAATTTAACAACATGTCGTAAATCATGAGGTATTGACTTGTGCAAATACACTTAGGGGAGAAATTTCCCATCAACCAGATATGTCTCACCAAGGATTGCTTGCTTCTAGATGTTTTTGATGCAAGCGTGACTCTATTGCCTTCTTTCCAACTGGATGTTGAAGCAGTGCGCCAGGGGCCCTTTGCAACTCGACATGACTTCGGTTCAGTTTTCGGGGCCGAACTTTGAGGAGTTTTAGATGATCGGTTTCTGTAGTTTTTTTCCAGTCCTAAGGGTCAAGATTTAACAAAACGGGGACTTAAAAGAACATAGAAAACCAACATAGCCAACATGGCGAGTGAGAAATGATGCAGTTATCCATCTCTGGTGGTTGTCATTTTTTTGTTCAAACTCTCCAGTGTGACCATGGCTTCGGAAACCTCCATACCGAAAGGTCCCATTGTCTTCAGCTCTTTTCAAAATTTCAAAGCACACAAACAGTAGCAAATTGAAACACAAGAAAGGCATTTACAGATCCATTTGCACAGCCAACTTAGAGACAATAAGACCGGACCTTTGAAAAGCCACCAAATTATCATGCTTCTTTAGGAGATTCGGGAGACATTTGTTATAAGGATTGTCATAAGGCATAAGGTATATGTTGGAAAAAAATGGTAGGTACGGTATGTTGAGGGAAGGGTTGATCCCAACTCCGTCCTCAACTTTCCGACCCAACCATCCATGGTGTGATCATTGTGGATTTGTTGATTTTTTTTGGGCTGTAAAGGCTCTGGAATTCGATTCAGGCACAGAAAACCATGGGGATTGATTACCTGGACACCATTTTTTTTGGGAACTTTTTCTAAGATGCACCATCTTCTCAAAGAGGGGTTGAAGGTTGAAGTGGTAGCAGGAGATACGGTTGATGGAAGAAATCCTGCACCAAATAATGGGATGTAAAGAACCTGAAATAATGGGATATATGACATGTGCCATATCAATCTAAGGTTGTTTCAACACACCTTTGAAACACACCCCTAAACCTTTGCCAACGGGCTGTAAAGGGAATCCTATAATAGTTGGGTAGGGGAATTGCCTGGGGTGTGCTCCAGGGGTGTGTTGTAACTTTCTTGGAATCAAACTGGTGCAGGATTTCTTCCATCCACAGTATCATGTGAAGCTTCCATCAACTGAGGTCCATTGCAACTTCCATGTCTTTTGGGCCAAAGGTCGAGGTTTATCCCTTGATTGGATCCCTAAGGGCCGTTTATGTGACTTGTATCAGGCCGTGTTGGTGGAGGAGCCGAAGATGATTGTCATGTTGAAACCGCGGTGGGTTGGATCACAGGGGGTTTGATTAAATGATTGATAAATGATGCCTACAACAAGTACACCCCCCGAAAACTGACGGCCGGAATTGCAAAAGTGAAGGTTTGGAAGATGATTTTCCTTTTCAAAGAGGATTTTTCAGGTTCCAGCCATTGGTTTTCTGGGGAGTACTGATGAATGATGCGTGGACCTGCGCCAGGACGAATATTTGCTGGACACCTTCCGCGCGTCCCCACCACACTGCCGCGTTTTCCCGGTGGACCCGCATGTCTCGCCCACCATGCCGTTGGTGACATTGCCCTGGGCGCCGGGGGAGCCGCTACCACAGGTAACATATGCGGTGTCCTTCCATGCATATCGAGCCACTGGGATGATGTTTGGATGGTGAACTTCAGCAACTTTTGCACCCTTCACTCATTCGAAAAGTATGGTTGAGTAAAGGAAATTCCGTCAATTCATGTTTGGAAACCTGTAGTAGCAATTGAAATGACATTTGGACAGCTCCAGATTCATGGTGTTTTTGTTGGTGGGGCACCCTCCTCCAACCGATTTAGCTTGCTGAAGAGATTGTTTGACTACTAGAGTTATATAAGCGACAAAAGGTTGGGAAGACTGTGGGAGGTTCGGGAAGCAGGGTTGAACACCTGAAGTCATGTTTGCACACAGATGCTATGTAAGCATCTAAGATTTTGGGGGTAAGTTTCATCCTCAGTGTTTAACAACTCAAAGTCTTTGATTTCCTTCACTAATCAGCCTGATAAGTCGTGGCGACTTTGATCAATCACATCTACTGATTCCCTGAACATAGTATAACTGCATTGCCCTAGGCTTACGATGTCTTCGACTTACAAACTTCCAACATTTTTATATTTCACCCTGCTTGGGCTTACTTTTTGTTTTTTTGCCTCAACATCAATTTATGGTAAATTGGTGGTTTGGGTGGGTGGTTTGGATTCCCTGGATCCTCTTAATGAAAGGGATTGGGATTCTTAAAGGTACCCTAAAAAATCCCAAACCACCCATCCAAACCACATAATTTATATTAATTTACAATCAGTTGACAACAGTTGGAGGAGGGACTTTTTACATAAGTCGTTTCTTGAAACCAAGGTTTACTCCAAGGAAGCCCAAACGAACCCACAGCGATGGCTGCAGGAGCGAGTTCAGGGTGCTGGGTGCAGAACCTCAAAAAATTGCCCTCACTGAAACTAGCATAGCAGCATAGCTCCTGAAAATAGGCCATCCCAAAAGGAAACGAGTATTCCAAGTATCCATTTTTCAGGTGCTATGCTTTTGTTTACCGGAGGGTAAGTTTAGTAATTAAGGAGAAGTTCATGGAAGGGACATTGATACATTCATTGACTTTGATATTATTATATACCTTTGATTAGCTATCTTTTGTTCAGCCCGTGATTGAGTCATAACTCACCCTGCGGGCCGGCTGAGAAGTGCGGGCTTGGTGATTCATCTTAGGTGCCCCTGACATGGGGTTGGCAACCGGGTGAGTCAGCGATCCCAACATCGCTGGACACTTAAGACGATTAAGACGTAGACTGTATATAGGTTCTTCCGTCTATCAAACTTTTAAGAGCTGCCAAGATGTTGTTCTGAATATTTCTCGTTTGATAATTGAACTTGGAAACAACAATGCCAACTGTTGCATTCACTGGCGTCAAGTGATATCATGTTAGATAAAACCTCACAACTTTCCCAATTTCGCATCTCAGATATCTGGTTTCTTGACCAGGATCCTGACTATTGGAACAGTTGCCTGGCTTCAAATTTTAAGTTTGTTACCTTGAACGCATCAAAGGAATCATCGAATAGAGTTGCCAACCTCCCTTCATTGCCATGAATCCACTTCTTTTCTTGCTCTGCTAGATGCAAAGAACAATGGAAAAGTGACATGGGCATGTGGGACATGCTGTTGCTTTGATCTTGAATTTGTTTTTTTTTGGTAGAGGGGCTGTACATAGGAAACTTGCAAAACCACATAAAAAGGACGACACAATATAAAGGATTAAATTCATATATGACTGGCAACAGTGTGAGATGACATAAGACAACCTTATGGTCGGTGAATTGTCTCGATCTCACGCAGACATTCATATCATTGGAGAATCATGCGCCACAGCCATACATAAACAGAAACTGTTACAAACGCCAAGCCCATAGATGTCATCGGAAGTGAACATCGAACTTGGGGGTTTTTAAGCTAAGAAATGCGGACTGGAAGGGGGCCCTTTCTAACAGCCCCACTTTTCCTTCCCTTTCTGAAGAAATCATTGCAAGAGTATTGTCAAGAAGGTTTGTTGGCAGGACATCCCAGACATTTTTGTTTTACTTCCTTGACTCTTTCTAGGTGGGGGGGTTGATCACAGGTACAGGTTTCAAATATTATTTTTCGTTTTCACCCCTTCACCCTGAAAAGATGATCCAATTTGATTATGTTATATAGTATTTTTCAGATGGGTTGGTGAAAAACCACCAACTAGATCTTTCCTTTGTTTGGCATCCAATTTGGCCTGAAATTGGATGAATTCATGGAATTTCTGTCTCATCTAGCCCTGGTGAAGCCATTCTCCGCTGAGGTTTCTTCACGCAGCTGTCAAAAGCGGAGATGCTTCGGGTGTGTTTGGCACCGGAGGATTGCGAGGTACATCAAGTGTGGTTTGTAGATTCGTTACACTCTGGTAAAACTCACGGCTGGAACCTAAAAATTGATGGTTTGTAGATGTTTTTCCTTTTCCAACAGGACCTTGTTTAGGTTCCATGTTAGTTTTCAGGGGTGTGATTGTTTGCAGGGTGTGTCAAGTTTTCATCGTGATGATTCAACCATGGTTTTTAGTCACCTGAAGTTTTAAAGGAGATAGTTTTAGTATAAGAAGGGGAGATTTCACAGATCTCAATTGACAATAGGACCTCTCAAATGGAAGGTTCGACACAAAGTGCTGTTCGTACCCAACGTGTTTGCTCGTTTTTGTCGTTGTATCCTTTCACTGGAACCATAGCAGGAAAGGCAGTTCATGAACATGGGACCCGTCAATCTCCGTAGAAGTCGTTTCAGAAACTCGAAAAATCCTGGTAGTTGAAGTTTTTTCTTTGAGTCACTGGTTGCTACTGGAAGCTGAGTTTGGGCCCACTTGGGTCGACTTGGTGGTTAAAGGTTGAAGACTTGGTTAAAGTCACGACATGAAGCAGCAAAAATCCTTTTTGAAAAGGTGGATGGCCTAGTAGATGTCAGAATTCCACCAAAAAATCCATGTCATGCCAAAACCCAAACCCTCTTTTAAAGGCTCTCTAAAACCTTGAGTTGCCAGGTCTGATTCTTGAGGTGGTGGAAGGTGGCCCAACAAAAATGGCCACCCCAACAGAAGATACCAGTGGTTTTCGTCATCCCTGAAACGACATGTTTTCGCCTTTCCCTTGAAAATGGATGGGACTGAAAGTTCCGATCTTTTCCGTTTTGCACAAGGGCCATCTTTTCAAGTGGCTTTGGCTGTTAGCTTATCAGGGAGGGATCCGTCATTTTGTTTTCATTTTCGGCAGGGTGATCGTGCACCCTACCGACTGATGTTTTGGGAAGATATCAGTGGGGAAACCCAGGCCCAACTCGCAGCTTGTGGGTGAGAGGTGGCAGGTGCAAAGGGGTTGTCCTTTGACATGATCTTAACCTGATGGTCTATCTACAAGCTGAATGTGAAGGAAGCTGCATGTGAGGTCTTGAACTTTCAAGTTGCTTGTTGATGGTGCGGTGTGCCTAAACAAAGATTTCCGGCCATTTCGCCCCTAAGAATCATGGGATCTCGAAACTGGTGGTTTGGAGATCCCAGAACCCTGCGATACAGGGTCAAACCCCTCATAACCCCTCTATAGGAGGGTCCAATGATTCTCAGGGATATATGTATTATATTGATGGAATTCTGTCTGTGTGTTTTTTTTTGGCGCGAAGATTTGAGGCGATGAGTTTCTGGATTGCATCGGTCGAGGAATCACACCGATTTGGCTCGGCACTCCTTCCATCTACGAATATGTGGAGCCTAGGGGGTTTGGTTGAGGAAACCGTTTCAGCGTTTCGGGTCAACAGAAATTCCTTCAACAAAAATTCGCCTTGGAAAAAACAACCTGAAAAACTTCAATATGGTGGTTTTCAGGTGTTTTTTGATTGATGGTGGTTTTTGGAATCCAGGAATTTTGCACCTTTAGGGAATGGAGTTACTAGGTTGCGGATCCCTAAGAATCCACCAAATACAACTCAAACCTGTAGCAGCTTTAGCAGTGAACAGTTTCTACAGTACCACTATTTGTAGGAAGTTGTGATTCTTGTTGCAGTTGCTCGTCTTTTAGCCTCTAGAAAATAGTACTGTAAGTGGTTAGATATGCTTGAATTTCTGTAAATCCCGAGTGTTGATACCTGAAGTCCTGCACCAGTTGAGGTTGGTTGTGCAAATCCCCATTTATACAGGTTCTCCACATCCAATGTTTGTTGTCAGCTTAGATTATGGTGGATTTTTGTTGGAGCAGTCATTGCTAAGCTGCTATTTTTTGGCTGTGAAGCTGGTAAACCTTCTAGCTTGGAACTCCGAAATAAACATAGTATTGTAGAAATGCATCACTGAGATTCCTTTATAAATCCACCATGGTTTTATTGGGTAGTATTTTTTTTGTGTAGAATCAGTTCGATTCTTTGGTGTTTGTTTTTCACCACGGCTGCCCTGTGTTGATTTTTCTTCCGAATCTGCCAATGGAGAACGCATCACGGTGAGACACTGAAACCCATTCATGGAAGGGGATGGGTAAGCCCGCACTTGTTAACCGTTAACCTATATTACAGTGATATAATCTAGCATTTTGTCATCACATTTCCTAAGGCATATCTAATTTGAGCTTAAAAAGAGGTGTGTGGAAGACTGCTTTGATGGAATTTTTCAAGTGGCGAACTGATTATTTTCATACCAATGATGTCTTGGGTATAGTTAGCCAAACTCGCAGAAAAAAGTTATGGCATTATCATGCACTACACTCCCTGAAACTAACGTAGCACCTGAAAATAGGGCTTCCCAAAAGGAAACTAGTATTCCAACCATCCATTTTCAAGTGCCATTTTAGTTTCAGGGAGGGTATATATTATCCAATACATTGTGGCACCAGATTGTTGTTTCATTTTTTGTTTACATGTTCACCCTGGATCCGTGAAAAGGCGATGCAAATAGATTTGGAAGAATCTGTTTCTCATGTTTGAATTAGGAACTGATAAGGGTTGAACATGTTCATAGTAAATGAAGTAGTTGTGAATGTTGAAGTGTAGGAAATTGAAATTCCAGAAACGCAACAAAACCCATGAGGCGTGTCTTCCGCAAGAAATTCACTCAGAAACGCAACAAAACCATACACCGGTGTTGAGGGCCTTTTGGAGCAAAAATAACAAAGGCCGCAGCCTTTTGGAGAAGAAACTGCAAAGGCCGCAGCAAAATACAACAAATAAGAAATATATAATATAACAAATAGTAAATGGAGCTCAAGAATAAAAAACTACGATTTCTGAGAAGCATGCTTGAGGACCAGGAAAGCAAAAAATGATCACGAGCAGCCCAGTTAGAGTTTGATGGTCGTGTCTTTCTGGAGGCACGAACAAGGTCAGCTTTCGCTGCGGGCAGGGGAAAAGCGATAGGGGATACATGAGTCGTGTCGTCGGCAAGGAGCGCAACGTCTTGCTGACGCGCTGGCGTTTCGAGACGGCCGAAGAGATGATGCAGATTGTTCAGACCCTGTCGTCTCCCGAGGCGCGGGAATCTCTGGAAATGCCGTTTAGTGCCGAGACTTTTTTGTTGGTTGCGGTGGCGGGGGTTTTCCAGAAAACAGCTGGGGATCTGTTGAAGATGGGAAACATAGGGACCTTTTCGAAGAGAAACAATGCATGTAGAGGAAAGCCATGCTCAAAAATAAGAGATCAGGGAAATTATTTTGTTTTTCCATCATTTGAATCATTTGGGGGGAAGCTGTAGTCACTAGAGTCACTTGAACATGTTTGATGTGAAACGGTGTCTATTTGTATTCATTGCAGTGGATTTTTTCCATGTAAATAGTGGGAACACCACTATTTAGCAAGCTTAACTGGCGCAGGATTTTGTACATCAATAGTATGTTGGACTAACGGGGCATGAATCATGATAATTGATATAGTGCTTGCGCACCTTGGAAGAGGTGCATGGTTCCATGTCATGACACAGACTTGTTTTTGTTTGAAATTACACGAGACCAAGGGCATGTATAAATGGACTCTTCTTGTTGGTGTTCCAACTATGAACATTTAATGGGTGGAAGGGAGCTTGTAAAGACCTGCTGGTGTTCTCAAATGAATGAACTTCAGATTAGCTTTCACTAGCATCAACATTGGAAGTTGGCAGTTTTCACCTCACTCTCCACCTCATTTTGTATGTCTCAAGCTCCTTCATTGACGTCCTCCAGGGTATTCTGGAATATGGTACGCGTGTTTTTATGGAGCGGCAGGGAAACTACTTCCTGAGTGTCTTGGGCGCGTCCGGTTGCTAACGTGGCTTCTGACGACCACGCCGGGCTGATGCGTAGAGATTCTATCCCTGCATCTTATAATAATCCCTAACATACGTGTATGTCGGTCTAAATAGTTTTTTTGAAAATATATCTATATATATATATAGTATCTTTGGCTCAAGTATGCTCAAGTGACATTAAGTTCCTCTTTCCGGGGGTTTAAACGTTTTGTTTAGTCTCTTGCAAGGAAGTGGAGAGTTTATTTTTTTTGTGCAACGACCTTCTTCATCTCTATTGGCTGAAAACAAAAAAATCATGTCGGGATCTTGGGCATGTTGACGCTGGGAAAATCCATCAATTCCCAAAAAACCATTGCTACGGTTGACGGGTCAGAAGTCCCAGACAACAACCACAGTTTGAATGTATAAAAACCCATTAAAACCTTTTAAATCATGGGAATAGACTCCCAACCTCAATCCGGTGAGTTTACCGGATTTCTGGTTGCCATCTTTTATGTATCCCCTTGCCACCAACCTCGAGAAGGTGGTGTTTTTTTTGCATCTCCGAAAAGTATCCCAACTTTTTTACAAATCCGTGGGATTTGTTGTGGTTGAAAACTGGATTTTTGGGTAGTTAAATCGAAGATTTTTCCATCCAGCCCACAATGAAAATGGGGCACTTTTGGATGATCATGCTACGAATCGTGAGTGGAAGAGTTGTGCTGAATTTTTGCCCCACTTACATCCACTTGCTGTATCCTTTTTTTATAAGTCTATACACTCCCGAATTCTAACATGGAAGCTGAAAACCAAAACATGATTTACTAACGTGTAGCCCTGGACACCGAGTGCTCTTGGGGAATCTCCCTGCAACTTTTATCTCGACAAATATGTTCACCAAAAACCATCATCGCCATCTCCAACCCCCAGATTCACCTAACATGGAATCCAATCCTGCTTAAAAAATAACTTTTGTGCATATGACCCTGGATTCCATGTTAGTGCAAACTTCTTTTTTTGCGTGTGAAAGAGCAACCTTTATATATGCAGTACTCTCCCTGAAACTAACGTGGAAGTTAATTCCAGAAACAGGCTTTACTAACATAGAAGTTGGTTTTCGAGGATTTGCCTGGGGAAAGTGGTCCAGGCCATAAACCCATGTTAAAGGATGTTGCGTCACATTGTTGACAAACATAGAAGTTTTCAAAAAATCACATTTGACTATCATGACCTTACAACATCCAGACCACCCAACAGTGCCAAACAAACATAGAAGTCCCGAAGAGGGTCAATCAGAACTACTGCAAGGTTCCACGTTTGTCAAGAAAATGTGAAAATTATAGAACGGACTTCAATAACCTGGAAGTTCCTCAGCCCAATTAAAAACAAATCTGGAAGTTGGACGTTTTGAATTGTTTTGTTTTGGGGCATGGGTATTCACTAACGTGGAAGTTGGAACAGACATATGAATTGGGACCTTGGATGCGGAAAGGTTTGCCCGCCCGAATTCACACCCAGTCTAGTAAACATGGAAGCTGCCCAATACTCAGGAAGGGGAAGATGTTGGGAAGGATGCTGGGGATAATGCTCCACAGGAGAAGAAAACGATTTTTGGAACGGATTTTTTTCTTTAGTAAAGTCTCTTCATAGAAAGTATCGTTTTGTTAAGTTTTTGGGCACGGCAAGAGGGGGGCCAAGAAAGGTACTTGGAAAACCAACCGCCAAATACCTAGCTCACACTTTTTCACTAACATGGAAGCTCACTTCACCTTGTTTTGAAAANTTTTGAAAAAGATATGCATGTTTTTGTTGGACGTTCCCCACAAAACTAGGTTTACCCGCCCGAATTCACACCCAAACTAGTTAACATGGAAGCTGCCCAATAC
>DF245339.1:0-18566 GCA_000507305.1 Breviolum minutum Mf 1.05b.01 | reverse complement strand
AAGATTCAGGCCTCACATTATGCATTTGCTGCAATTCTTGCAGATGGTTCCGTCGTTACCTGGGGCTTTCCCGAGGATGGTGGTAACAGTTCTGCAGTTCAAGATCAGCTGAGGGGTGTGTAGTCTGGTTGTGTGTGTGTGCCTGAGGTGTCACATAGGAATCATCTTGGAACTCTCCCTCTTGTCCCTCGGGCTGGTTGGTGGATAAAAAGGATATAGCTATACACAAATGCAGCCTCTGGTCCGCGAGTGTTTTGCATGACAACGGAAAGTGGCGCAGTTCAGTTTGATGATGGCACACACCAGATGACCATGCAAATGATGAGTCGGAGTCGATTGGGAATCCTTTAGCACTGTTTTTTGGTCATGATGTATCCGAGGGGTGATCAAGTTTTCGCTGCATGTTGTGGCAATTTTCTTGAATGGTTCCTATCCCCAACTATATGTATTTCGACTATATGATGTGCCACGTATCCTTTCCAAAATCATTTTTTCAAACCTTCTGACCAAACAGAGCCAGAGCACGGACTCCTGACTGCCACGGATCGTTGCGTGGATAATCCCTACCAACCGGAGTCGAATTTCGTGTGGCCCATGGCATTGGCCTTGTAGGTCCCATGAATCTGGTCAAATTATAGCGACCGAAAACACGAGTTTTCACCCCAAATGGTGGTGAAAAGTAAGGGAAATCCCCTTATTTCAGGGAAATCTAGGTCCTAGGTTGGGGAAATATTATAATTTGGCCAGATGAATGGCATCAACCTTCAGCTCACTTCTTTTTGATGAGTTGTTCAACACTTCCTCTTGGAGCATCACGGAGGGTTTATGCTGCGAAGCCATAGTCCAAACAAGGCGATATCCGATAAAGACTTCATGGAATGTGGGATTCTCTCCTGGGGAGGTGTTTGTTGGCTTTCAAAGTTGAATGCTTTCTTTGTGCATCGCATTCCAAGATCGGAGCCCAAACCCCATCGACTGCCATCGTCCTAGGAAGAAGGACCCACAAGGCAAGCCACACAAAGCCGTCATTTTCTCTCAGTTCACGGCTTTTCTGAATCTTATTCAGTCGGTACCCTGGTGACAAATGGCCCCGGTCGAGATGGTCACCCGTGATGTTTGGTTTCATATGGCAACTCACCCACTGGTGGCTCGGTATACTACCAACATTTGACAGTTCACTGTAGCAAGTTCAAGCAACCTCATCCCAGACACCTATTTTTATGCTGGGAATCCTGGATGATCAAAATCAATGATCCCTACAATTAAAAGCTAGCGATCAAACATTTTTCTGTGTGGGATGGTGGGGCCTTTTGGCTCCATTCTTCCGGATGTTTCTAGTGTAGAAATTAAGCTCATGGAGAGACCCTTTTTTCAAGGCAACGTTTGATGAAAATTTGGCATTCTATCGGCTAGCAATGTGATATTGTCCGAACACATTTGAGCCCTCATGGACACAGGGACATGATGTGTCGATCAGGGGTTGTACTACTACTGCTTCCACTACCAACGAGTTTTTGTTCAATCTTCCCTTGCTCTCCCATACATGGTTTAAAGTTTAAAGTTTAACTCGGGAAGAGTCCAAACACAGGGTTTGATACATCCTATTCTACAATTTACTTCAATTACTGCGGTCATCTTCGGTCAATATTATATTTTGATTGATACATCCCATGCATCAACTTGATGCTTCATTTTCACCACAAATTCTGCCCGATTTTTCACGAGGAATTGAAGTCGCATCGCTTGCCCTTTGTTCGCTTGGACGGATCCATGACTCATGATGCACGTGTCCATGCCCAACAGAGCTTCGCTGGCCATCCGCATATTCAGGTCTCAAGCTGGGGTTTGGGACGGAGAGGAACTCAGATGGAATGTTGGAACTTCCCTCGTTTTGAATGTGGAAGTGAAATTGGGACTTCCAGTTTTGCTGAAAACTCACCGAATTGATACGAATTCAGTTTCTCATACAACCATCAGGATAGCGTGCAAAATTCAAAGTGTTCTTCCATTTGCTTCCATGTTTTGTTTTGTTTTTGTTGTTTCCCCTAGTTCACTCTATAACAGTGAAGAATTGGCAAAAAAAATCATACAGAAATCGCTAAATGGATGACTTTCCACCTTAAACCAAAAAAAAGCCTGGGATGATCATCCACCGTCCAGGTGATGTTATGCAGCTTGAAGGCTGCAGGGACAGGTGGGGTACTGCCAGAAAAAAACGTCAAAAAAATGGAAATTCCTGGTAGGGAATGGAATGGTGTATCCCCAAAGGACCATGTATAACGTGTATCCTTCAGTTGTTTTACACCCCCGAAGATTAACATAGAACCTGAAAATGATGGTTTGGAAGATGTTTCTCCTTTTCCAGGGGTGTATTGTCAGGTTCCATGTTAATCTTCCCGGGTGTACTTCAGTTGTTTTAATTGTTTTTGTGTTGTTTTCATTCTGAGATAGTAGTAGCTACTACTAGCTACTACTCGTCGCGGTAGGGGATGTACGGGGATGTACGGGGGTACAGGGACCATGCTATTGTTGGGGGAGGCCGTTGACACGCAACACGGAAACATGTACTGTATACATGTTTAGTGCACAAAATTAGCGCATCCTCCCCATCCTAACAAATGCATAATTACGAATTAATTACTGTTTTGTACTACTCAGAATTATTTTTTGAACGGCCTCAATGAAGCAGAATCTGTTGAATCCAAGAACGAATGCTACAAGTAGTCCTTAAGGCCAACCTGTCGGCAATCAATCCATGCCGACAGGTTTGAACTTGACCGCAGCTGATCATGTCTTGTTGATCGACCCGTTGGGGAACCCGGGCGGAGGGTTATCACAAATTCTCATCCATAATGGTTGGAACTTGGAACCCTAACACATCCAACCAAAAAAAGGTATTTGTCAGCCATGGTGAGTAGTGTTTGTCCACAAACTTGTTTGATGCATTTGTTTTGCAAACGCGGTTTGAGTTCATTGAGTTCATTCTGAATTTTCCACAATTTTCCTACAGACTAAAGGAGATTCTACCGTAGATACTTGGTACTTGTTTGTTTAAGAGGTCTGGCCTTCTTAAGTTGGTTCCAAGATTGTTTGCAGGCGAATGGATTTTGTTCGTTGCTTCGCAAGATGTGTTCCGCACTGAAGATTGTTCGTTGCCTTTGTTCCTAGGTGGTGGAATCCGGCTGTGGAGGAGTTTGGTGGGTTGGAAGAAGTCAGAAGGATGTTCCCTAGCTGGCTTGCATGTTTGTATTGTATGCTGATCGATCATAACTTGTAAGGTTCTAATTCACCCATGTTTTCAGGATGATTATATATACAAATATTTATATATGTGTAGTGAAGATAGGAGCTTGCATTAGTTTGTAGACTCTTGTCTTCATGTGCCATTTAACCTAAAAACTTGCAAGTTGTTCAGAAGGCTTTGCCCTTCACCTGTCGCATGTTGAGCCTGTGAGAAGGATGTGTTTCAATCTTCACATTAATGCTCCCCAGTATTGGCATTTAAGAATTGACATCTTTGTCGCAGACACGCTTTGTCCCAAGCGTTTTTTCATCATTGGGACTTGGGACTCCAATAGCAGGTCATACTCATATCAACGATAAAGCTGCAGGACCAGGCCATTGATCGATTGCATCGCTTGGGACAACGCCGCCCGGTGCGCGCCCTTCGCTTTGTGGCGGAACGCACCGTGGAGGCACTTCCAGTCTTGACATTTGGCATGAGGGCTAATTGCTGACATGTCACAACATGTTTCAGAACAGGCATCACAGGATCACAAAATAAGATGTTTTTTGATTTCTTTCGGTTGATGGGCTTGTGGTTCAAGATATTGGATGATTTTGACTCACTTTTTTTCCCTGTAATAACATGTTGGCACAGCTTGCCCAGACCCTTCCCGTTCACTGCCGCAGGAGCGAATTTTAGAGGTGCAAAAACAGCACCTTTGGCCAAAAAAAAGAGGATCTTTACTAAAACATGGGTTGCTGTATGGGCGCAGCACCATGGAAATTGTCTCCTCTCCGTACAAATTACCTGAAGGGTTCAACCATTATTTGTTTGTGGTTACGACTGGTGACTGGTTCTTGAATTTGTTAAACCCACTTGGCAGTGCATACAAGCAACTCCTGCTCATGTTTGAAGATGTGACACAGATTTACAACACATATTGAGCCTTCCCAACCATGGATTGCCTGGAATTGATTGGTTTTGCTTGGTGCAAATGTCATCCAAGATCTATCATGATCTTGTTGTTGTGAGTGAAATTTAGTCCGCTTCACCCTTGACCCACTCCAGTTTCAGCTGTTTTTTCCAGAGAAAGAAAAGCACCCTGTTAGCTATAGGCGCAAGTATGGCGGGAGTAACTGAGGAGGCTGTGATGGTTCTGATTAGTTCTTCCCAAATTTTCGTAGTTGAGTAAGTGGCTAAATAAAACAATTGGATAGTAGGCACAATCTACTTTCCAGTTGATTTTGCCCAGATGCCCCATCAAAGGAAGGACATGAATACCAAAATGGCTGGGATTCGTCGAGGGTCCATCAGATGGCAACATTGGAAACGACAACAAAAAAGGGGAAAATGCACACCTAACACTCCCCAGCCAAAGGCTAACTTGGAACCTCCAAAATGATTAGATACGTAGTTTGCAGATCTTCCATGGAGTGTATTTCAGAAGGCCTCCCACAGACAAGTCCCCCAACACCAAACTCGAGGAAGCGCGCCATTGTGGAAGGGGCCTTGTCCAAGAAATCACGCACCTCGACTGGTATCGTTGGAACAAAACGGACCAACAAAGAGAGCTAAGATTATGGCAGGTTTTTTGTTGTTTTTTGATGGGGAAGATTCAAAGACTTATAATATTGAAAAAAAGAAACAATTGCCATTGATATTCATCCTGCCATTGGGAGGATGGAGTCCTGCCGTTTTAGTTGAATGACTCTGAAAACACCGGTCAGGATGCAATGAAGAAGCAAGAACAGACTTGTAAGGTTCATATAATATGGCAATACTAGAAGACTATACTTGCCCCTTGACATCCCTTGACCTGAAAAGGCCATCAACCATTGAATTTTGTTTTGGATGGGACATGTGATGCTTCCACCTATTGTATTGGATTAAATTTGCACTGCATGGTATCCCATCTCTTGCTGATTACCTTATTATCCAACATCAACAATTCAAACCACCGACTTCCTACCTTTCAGATGAGTGGTTTTTTTCAAAAAATCAACCCTAACAAAAGAACAGTAATGTGTTAATGTGTTTTATTGACCTCCAAAATGAATAATCTATAAATTTGGGTGTTGAATTTGAATCTGAAATTGCATTTTGGAAATTGAATCTTTCTCCAAGTTGTGTTTTTCCTCGAAATTCGAGGAGACGAACTCCAGAAGATTCGTCTCGAGTGACCTGGTAATGTTGAGGATTTTGCGTCGGGGATTCATGGCACTTTAAGAAATAGTCATGTCATACTTAAATCACTATAGATTTAGATAGATTTAGATATTCACTATGCATTGTACTTTTTTACATGCACTGATATTAAAGGGACATATATGCTTTTTATTTATATGTATATCTACAATCTACATTCGTTATTCAATGATGAAATATCAAAGGGTACAAAGGTTTGAAGAGCCACCAAGTCATGCCACCATGTCATGTCCAGGAAGAACTTCGACAATTGGAGAAAACACCAACTCATACCAACTCAGAAAGTCCAATTTGAACTTGAACTCAGAACGGACATGTTCTATTGATGATGTTTGGCAGGGCGATGTTTTCGATTTTTTTCAACATGAATTGGTGCACACTTGGTCATCATTCTTAATTGATGATGTTTGGTGCCCAAACGTACATCAAAAGGGGCAACATCAGAATCAAAATCTGTTTGCAAGAAAAAAAGGTAGCCTTTCTGTAGATGGTGGGTTGCCACAAAACCCTGTCACAGCGACAGACTGCCCACATATTGTCTCTATTCTCAGCTGCTACCAAGGATGATCTCATCGATTTTTGATCCCCTCCAGTGAGTGTGCCACAATCCAGGGCACACTCGCTCTTGCCACCTGTGTTGTAAGCATTTTGTACAGTTGAAATGGGTGAGAAACAGGGTTGGGCAAAACGCTGCTATAGCCTATAGCACACAAAAATGGTTGGTCTAGAGTATAGATTTTGGATTAGCATTCTTGAATTTATATATATATATATATTTACATTGTTTTGTATTCGTTGAAAATGGTATTGATTGGACGTTTCTTCCTTTCGCCTGGTTTTTTAGATGCCCAAGACTGTAAACACCAAGGGGATATTGGTGTTGCCAACAGACCAAAAAAAAGAAGCCGCTGATGTCCCAGCCAGGGATGAGATTTGTCGATCTTCAAAATTTGACTACACCCGAAATCCTACCGAGCATCTTCTTGAGATCATCGTACATGCCTAGCACTAAGGCAAAAGAGGTAGGAAGGATTGTTCCTTTGGCACTATTTGACTATCTTTGACCAACAATAGTGAGGTTGTAGGTGCTTTCCGTTTTCAAACGGCTTCTCAGATTCCAATAACTTCTAGCAGATACAGTATCTCACCGTGTATTTTTTCCACTAACCTTATGGGACTCCTTGGGGTATCGTTGGAAACACTAGGGAAAATAGATGTTTTGGGATTTCACCTTCTCTTCCAAAGAAATATGGTGACAGTAGGTCTTGGCATTGAATTTGTCTTCCATGACACTCACTCAGTGACTAAGCGCATAGGACTTCCTTACACAAGAATGTTGCCCCTAAGAATCCTTGCAGTCGGAAAAGCAACAGCTCAACTCATTTCATTCTGCTTACTTGGGTTCCTGAATTCATGGCCTAACATGATTAGGATTCTGTGAATGTGTTTGCAATCCATGTCGCCTTCATTTTGAATCACTATGTTGATATTTTGAACTACTACTTTCATTTACTCCTGCAAATGAACCTGATTTAAAATGTCACCATGTGTTCTTCATTCCAATGAGTTCGAACACTTGTCTCCACCATGTTTCACACGAATTTCATATTTTCACCGTATTTCACGGTCATATTTTAAATATATAGACTCGAAAAATGGGGTGTGTGTGTGTGTGAGAACCCCGGAGCATGTCGAATCAAGATTTCCAGACGAATCTTTGGGGGGCATCCGAGGTGGAACCACCCAAAGAAGGAGATGCCTTGCGAAAATGGCGAAAACTTGATGGTCGGGTCCTCGAATTTTGGGAAGCGCCAATAATGTACACAAATCTTTTGACAAAAGGCAGGCATCATCCTACAAGTCAACTTCTCTTCCAAGTCCTGCAGGACAATGCTATGTTTAGCAAGAGAAATGTTTTCAAACCTTTTGTTTGGTTTTCTATGTAAAGTTGGTAGAGTTCGTGCAGTTTTCCATGGTGCGTGTCACAAATATCATACTGAGTGATTGATGGATCATAGTGTAATGACTCTGACAGTCAGCCTGGAGGTTGCATCCAATCATTTATCCAATCCACGCAGATATCAATCATTGTCATCTCCGGGGACTATCAAATGAGGGTTGCAAGGCTACCCTATCATGTGTTCTGGGGCTTGGGCTCAAGTCGTGTGAAGTAGGGATTCATTGCTGATGTTTTGCAGAGTCGTCAAGAGAGGATGTCTATGATTCAACTAAATGTAGCCTTGCCGAATGGGCATGCTGAACTTCTCACGCTTCTGCCTTCTTGCACGGTTCAAGATGTAAGAACAAAGGTCCAACGAGCCTTTGGAAAAAAGTACCTCAAACTTGTCACTGCCAAGAATCGAGTTCTAAACGATCCTGGCAAAACCTTAGAAGAAGCAGAGATCGAGGACGGAGAGTGCCTTACAGCTCTGATACTTCAACCGCAACTAGCAGCGGCACACAGTGCTTTTGCTTTGTGGTGTCATGGAGATAGCGCAATCGTTACCTGGGGTAAACCAGGCGGTGGTGGTGACAGTTCGGCAGTTCAACACAAGCTCAAGGGTGTGCAGCAGATTCACGCCACAACAAGGGCATTTGCTGCAATTCTGGCAGATGGATCAGTTCTTACCTGGGGTGCTCTTGAGGCTGGCGGTCACAGCTCGGCAGTTCGAGATCAGCTCAAGGGTGTGGAGCAGATTCAGGCCACGCATTCCGCATTTGCTGCCATTCTGGAAGATGGATCGGTCGTTGCCTGGGGTGATCAAGACTGGGGCGGTGACAGTTCGGCTGTTCAAGATCNTTCAAGATCAGCTCAAGGGTGTGCAGCAGATTCACGCCACATATGGTGCATTTGCTGCGATTCTTGCAGATGGATCTGTCGTTAGCTGGGGTCCTGTACAGGGTGGTGGCGACAGTTCTGCAGTTCAAGATAGTCTCAAGGGTGTGCAGCAGATTCAGGCCTCACACGATGCATTTGCTGCAATTCTTGCAGATGGTTCCGTCGTTACCTGGGGCTTTGCAGAGGGTGGTGGTGACAGTTCTGCAGTTCAAGATCAGCTCAGGGGTGTGTAGTCTGGTTGTGTGTGTGCCTGAGGTGTCACATAGGAATCATCGTGGAACTCTCTCTCTTGTCCCTCGGGCTGGTTGGTGGATAAAAAGGATATATAGCTATACACAAATGCAGCCCCTGGTCCGCGAGTGGTTTGCATGACAACGGAAAGTGGCGCAGTTCAGTTTGATGATGGCACACACCAGATGACCATGCAAATGATGAGTCGGAGTCGATTGGGAATCCTTTAGCACTGTTTTTTGGTCATGATGTATCCGAGGGGTGATCAAGTTTTCGCTGCATGTTGTGGCAATGTTTGATGGTTGATTAGTTGCTGTTGGAGTGTTTGGTGTTGGTGTGTAGCGGGGATGTAATTCTGTGCGCCCTGAGTCTTAAAAGCTATATTTTGAAAAAAAAATATTGTATTTTATTTAATTATCGACCACCACGGAATTTACATCTTGGTGTGGAGTTATGATGCTTAAAGACTGAGTTTGCAGCGCAATTCCATCGAATACTTTCAATGAAAGGGTCATTGGGGTGAAAAGAGACGTCAGTTTTCTGGTCATTTGGTGCAGGCTCCCTGATGTCTCCGGTCAATTAAAATTGTGGCAATATCAACTATTCTATATTCATCGACGTTTAGAGACCTGGTCGCCTCAGAAACGTTCAGCACAAAATACCGAAATAATCTCAACACAGTTACTGCACATTTGTTGTGAAATATCTCACACACTTGCAAAGGATAAAGATGTCTTCCTAACCACCTTACTCCAAGGTGTCAATGTGGAACAGTCAGAAAAAATTGTCCTCATTACTGAGCATGAAGTTGACTATCCCTTAGCACCAGGATATATACTAGGTTCTGGTTTGGTTTCATTCACATACATGATTTCTCACATATTGTCACACTTATATTTTTACATATATATACATATATTTTTGTATAGATATATGATATATATATATATACATGTATTTTTACCCTTTCTACATGACTTGTTGAAGAGATGATTCAACTTCACTTGTGGTGCATCAGCTCAGGTTCGGGTACGAGTCTCTGGTGGCAAAGTGCCCTATTGGCCCCAAAAATTTATGAAACTCACCTTGGAGTAAACCCTTTAAATTTCAATCCCCGCCCCCCCAAAAAAAAGTTGAGGCATCAATTGATTGAGAGTGAAGGATCTTTGGAGATGATTCATGTGATATGTTTCACGATTCGCTGCGCGAATCGTCAAAATTTTCTGAGCAAAGGATCGCATTCGACGGTCGGGGTGGTTCGCACCCAACCAGGATTCAGCATAGACAAGTGCTTTAAAACAAATCTAGTGGTTTCACATATAATATGTATGTTCACCCTTTTCCTTGGGGAGTCTTTTTGGTAAATGATCCAATTTTCACTGGGTTTTTCAACCACCAAGTAGCGATTTTGCTTGTTCCAACACCTCGGACCATCCCAGCAGTCTTTCAAACTCGGCTTCGCTACTCCCAATCCAATAGGCATTTGAGGTTTCACCCCAGATGTGCTGTGTTTTTTTTGACAGATTTTTCAGATGCTCAAACTTCACCGTATAGGGATTTTTTTTTAATAAAGAAATACGCAAACACATATATATTATATATAACCTGACCCAAAAATCATCCTGACTCATCATTGGCGAACAAAGATTCGATATCCCTCGGGAGGTATTGCCCGTAACAAGCGCAGCTTAGCTTTGGATCTACGTCAGCCAGAGGGACGACAAGTATTGAAGCGACTCGTAGGCCTCGGCCTCATCACCGTTGGGTGGGTTGGTATTTAACCCACCTGTAGTAGGGTGAAGTTATCTCGTTTGGGGGGGACTTGAGTGAGAGTTGTTTTGTTGTTGTTGCCAGTTTTCTAGCTGTTAGTTGGGGTTATGATTTTGACAGTTCAATATATGGTTGGTTTTGAGTGGAGATTTATTTCCGAAGCAATTTCACAATCTCAGTGTAAATATGGTGGTTTTATTGGTTGAATTGGTGTCGTCCCACCACATTTGACTCTAATTCAGGTTTCTGAAATATTGTACTGCACCTGATATCAAAAATCCCATGGCAGGTCAAGCTGTTCCTTGGCTTATTCAAGCGGGCATGAGGTGGTAAAATGCTGGAAACGCCACACTAAACATCACCCATGTCGGAGTGGCAAGATAAGGGGTCCTTAGAAAAATTGCAAGACCATGAGATTGAGATCTACCACTTTTCCACCGTGCCACCCCTTTGGACTCTTTTGACCAATGGAAGTTTCATGAAATGTCCACTAAAAAAGATGAAATAATTACTACAGCAGCAAGTACAGTAGTTTCATTCCGAATGTTCCTTATATAGCGGGTATCCTTGTCATCAATTGACAAATCAGGTGTTTTGGAGCCTGAGAGCTTTGGGTGCAAATCCTCGGGGTTAGGGTCTGCCTGAAACTAACAGCTGGCAAGCACCTGAAAATTGGATGTGGGAAGATGTTGGAAGTTTCCTTTTGGGGATGGCTTCCTGGCAGATTTTAATTATGTCAGTTTCAGGGACAAAACGACAGTTCAATCTACTTGGGGCCATGCCAAGCTTCTTGTACATGATCATGAGTCCATCCAGTGTCACATCATTTTTTTGTGCACATCATGGTGAAATAACGTAACGACACTTGACACTCCAGAAATTTCAGGTGGAACCTGAAAATGATGATTTCCAATAAAAGATCTCTTCCAGGGTGTGCATATTCAGGTAGGTGATTACATATCTTTTACATTATACAAGTTTTAATCTCTAGACTTTTAAAAAGACAACGATATATTTACTTCATATTCTGTGTACCCTTCGAAGCCTCTACGGCGCTACCGGCGCCAATGGGTGATAAGAATGACCGACCGGATCCAACTCAGGATGTGCTCATCGAGAATTTCAAGCCTGGAACTCTCGAACGTTGCTCGTTGCGGTGGCGTTTCCTGGGGGAAACAACAAAAAATTGGCCAATGTTGATTTTGAGAATTGAAATTGTACAATTTGTTTGATGGTGACTGGAGTGAGAAAAGAGTATCACAACCTAATGACGTTTTTCCAGAGACTTTGTGGATGTATTTGGTGGTTTTAGTTTGATGTTGGGGTATCTTCGCAACATGTGGCACTTGAATGGAGGTTTACAGCAAGCAAGCGTATAGCTGACAGGCGATAACAGGAGCTGCCTAGTCAGGCAGGATACTTGTATGTCAAGATAGTTTATCTACTGATGTACCATTTCAATAGGTATCCCAAAGCAAGATCACTACTACTTTTATCAAGGAATAATAAGGAATAGCCATCAAAACCAGATCTAATCATAAATCCTTTGTAAAACAGCAACAAGGTTTATAGCCTTTTCACACAGTTCTGAAGAACCTGAAGAAACTCACTAGACTTGCTACTGGGAGTTTGTTTCAGGTTGGGATATGGCACCCGATACTTTACGCAAAGACAATCCTGGACTGGTGGTGGCTCGTGTGTTCCCTGGCTTTTTGAATGTTGGATGGTCGTGTCCTCTTGTCTCTTGCGGCAACTTGCCCGACGGTTTTGTTTTCACGTAGAAGGCTCCTAAAAGGGGCTCACTAGTTGACCAGTAAGACATCCTGACCCATTTGATATCGCTGGCAGGCGTGAGTTTCAGCATGTTTTGCAGTTGAATTGAGGTCGGGTTATGGCCAAACTGGCCCAAAGCTACTTGGTGGCACGTCACATGAGGAAACCCAAAACAGATGACACCCAGCGTCCACCCAAGCGCATGCAAAAAAAAGACCCGATTCTTGACTGATGACTGATTGTTGTTTGGCAGTTTTGCTGTTGTAGAAGTTGTTCATTTTCAGTACCCATTGTCACTTTGCTATGTGGCTGTTGTTTGCTGATGATTGCAATGTTCCATCTCTTCCTCCCCCCATTTTGGACGATGGGTGCTTGTCAAAAATTGCTAGATACTAGATGTGAATGTGTTCCGCGCCTTCCACAACAATGTGCCCAAAATCTCACAGTCGAATCATGTCATGTCTGCTTTGGCCACTGAAATCTTCGAATGCTTCGATCCAAAGATAGACTTGATTTGAGTGCATCACAATAGTCACGGCAACTTGATCTTGCTTGATGTTTGCTTCCAAAACTCCCCTCAAGATTCCTGAACAACTCCACAATGCCCTTCAGAGAAATTCAGCCAGTATTTTCAACATTTTTCAACCAAAACTGAAAATCTGCCTTTCGCAAGTTTCTCCAAGGTCCACAGAGCCAGGATTTGCTTCAGTTTGCGAAGGGGTCGGTGGTTTGCGCTTCGTGAATGGTGCCTTGGACAGAACATGGTTGAGAGAGGGGACATATGACACGATATGTCGGTGTAGATGGATAGCTTGTTCAAAAGTGAGAGAAATATGCATCGTAAGTACTGCAAAAACTCTTTTGGAGAGAAACACCGTCACTACTAGCAGCAAAGCAATATGTTTAGAGGTCTTGCCCCGAAAAAATGCACAAATTTCATACCGGATCCTGTGCCTATTTGTCACGTCCTTCTTTGTTTTGATACGCCATAGGCTTTTGTAGAAGAAACAGATTTTGTATGGAGAATACCGGAAAAACTGAAAAACTCCAAGGCATTCCATGATACATTGTGGGTGGGGGGGTTCGGTCCAAATACGGTGACCTCCAAACACATCATCTGGGATTAAGTTGGGTGGACTTACTTCACAAATGTTGTTGCAACCTTGGTTTATCATGTATAAAAAGCATTCTAAGGCCATATGAAAATCCATTAAACACTGATGAATCAACGCGGTATCTACAGCGACGCGTCAAGTCACCACCATTAAACCTGGTTGCTTTTCTTCCAAGAAAATCAACATATGCTGGTTGGAAGGATATTTCCCCGTTTGAAATGGTAGCTTTTCAGGTGACATGTTAATTTTCGGGGTGCTAGTAGTATGTATTTTTTTGAATCAATTCTGGTCAGACATACAAACTTGTCACAGTGCTGGACATCAAATCAACATAAATGAAGCATGTTCTGAAAATATTCATGGAAGAAATCCAAGAGTTACCAGTTCGTGGTAGAATTTAAAGCTATTCGTTGAAAAATTACCTGAACCTTCCCCTGAAATGTATGAAACCCTCACCAAAAACAACCCATGGAAAAAATTTGCTCCGAGTTTCTTATTTTTAAGGTCATCCCGGTGAAGCACCTGTTCGTCCCAATTTGTCGATGGGCGATACTTTAGCTGGCATGAATGCCGTGTTCCTTGGATGACACCGGGTGAAAAGTCTCGAGTTTTTTGTTGAAAAGAATGAATTCTTTTTGATTTGGGGTCCCAAAAACTGAGTTTTTTATCATCAGATCTTGGTGTGGGAGCAGCATTCCGAATTTAGAATCCATCAACTGAGTAAGTGCAAAAACTGAACCTTCAGCCTGTATTGTATAAAAGTGATTATTTTGGCTCAGGACACCATGTTCTATTAAACCATGCTTGGTGGCAGTTATATACATCAGACTGAAGCCATGGGAAATCGCAAGTTTCTCAAGTTGGAGGGAAATTAGCTCTCACTTGAGGGTAGCAGTCATAACCTTGAACAACCTGTACCCTCAAGGGAGGGAGTCCATATCCCACCTCTGGAATTTAGCCGGAAAATCATTGACTCAGAAGTGCTGGCTGGTAGGGTTATGGGTATTTTAGTTCCATGGGGGGTATCTGTTCCAGCGAAACACGGAGTGTGAGGGAATATGAGAATGACCATCTTGAATCTTAATTCACCACGTCCGTCCAACGTTTTTTTAAGCTGTAATTGTTTTGGATGATGGTAAAGGAGATAAGGAGGTGAAGAATGAGTGGCGTGGTGTACAAAATCAGCACAGACTTGTTTTTGAACATGGTTTTTGATTGTTATTTTTTGATATTCGATGTACTCGTTAGACTCGTTAGAAAAACATGAGCAATTTGATCCAACTGGCGATTCGGAAGGCTGGGCATTTTGCTGGCCTTGCTGAAGAAGGGTCGTGGCCCTGAGACGCTTAGAGGATACTCATGGCATGGTTACCAATGTTGAGATTTCCTATTTGACCGCTTTGTTCTTAAGTGGTATGAAACATGTTTGAAAGTTAAATAGCAGCTTATGGCATCAATAGTCCATGCAGTAATCAGCAAGCGATATTATATGTACAAATATTGTATATACTCGCGTGCACTTTGACTGGTGGATATTAATCTGTGCCATCATATGATTTTCCCGCCTATTGATCCTGACAGTTTACCAATAAGGGTGAGCTGGGATATATTCTTTGCAAAAAAAAGTCGAGGTTGATTTGGAAGCCAAAGGTTGTCAAATTGAGAGAGATTTTTTTGCCAAAACAAGATTCAGATTAACCATAGTCTGACCGTCAACTTGGCATTTGGTGGATCTGGTTTCCATTGATTTTTCAAAAAAACAACAAATCAAAGGTAATTAAAAAAGAAGTTGGGTATTTCTTTCCCGTATCCTCCAACTTGAATGGATTAAATATGGATAAATCACCGAAAATTCTCGAAGAATTAGAGAAATGTTTGAAGGAGTTATATATCTTTTCCAAAGCACTGTTTGTTTGGTTTCCATACTAGCTTTCCAGGATGCGCATTGTTTCTACGAGGGTTTGAAATGATACCTGACTGATATTGGCCTCAGAGAGTCTACAAAACATCCCAAGGTAGCCATGAAAACAACACACCCCACACGGAATGGATGTAGGACAGGATTTTTGCAGTGTTTTGTTTTTTTGTGAATAGGACATATGAAATTACATGGGTTTCTGCATTGTAAAGATGGTAGCAATTTGCATTGACGCTTGACTACCACTGGAGGGTAAGTGTTTTGAATCAAACTTCATTGCAATCAGTGAGTACTTTACAGTCTACAGATGTGTCCCAATCCTTCTACATGCACGCGCGAATGCAAGTACAGTGTGCGACATTGTTGCAACATGATTATATACTTACATTCAAGACATCAGATCTTATGAGTATTTGGGACGTTGCTCCTGTTGTTGTGTTGGTGCACGTTGCACCTGACAGCACAGAAAGGAATGATTAGGAAGACGGGTCATTCCCTTGATGTCACACTTGCTGCCTTGCCATCTTCCCCTACCATTCGGCTCGAACCTCCCATCTTTCTGACTTCAGCTTCCGATAGGAGTAGCAGTAGTGAAAGAATTGTTTGTCAGATTCCATGATGAAAAAGCTTTTCTTGCCACCACAATGTTCTTGCAAATATGCTGAGTTCGCAGGGTTCAGACACACACTTACAGGCCAATAGCTTAAAATAAAACACATTATGTGTACCAAATTATGGTTTCCATGATGTAGTAGAAGTATTTCTGAAAAGCTGATTGCAGATCTCTTTTTTGCAAATGTGTGTATGTGTAGAAAATGTCATTTTTCAGTTGGTCCAGATGCACACGTTAACCACAAAGTCTTGTCAAGTTATCAACCTTAATTCATTTTCACCTTCGACCTCGGGTTTGGCAATCCTGCGATTGTGGACTCATGGCCTTTGGGCTGCAAAGTTACCCATCAAAGTTGCAAAAAATATTTGAATGTGTACTCGTACCACATAACACATCCCTTCAGATAAAGCAGATAATTATATATATATAGTATGTCATATGACGCTGATTTGATGATACATGATACTATGTAATCTCAACATATTATTTATGGGCTACTCCCAACGCAGGAAGTCGCACTGATTCCCTCAAAATGATCTACTGCCTTCCATTGGTTAAACAAGTTGAGTTGACTTCCTGGGCACTTCTTGGCGTGCGGAGTTCCATAGGGGAAAGGAGTCGCCCATGAAAGTTGGGGTGACTCCTTGTTTTCACTGAAACCATCCATCACTTGAAATTGAAGACTTTTTAATGTTGGCCTTTGTTTCTTCCTGCTTGATCTCCAGTTTGATGTGTTTTTTTCACATCATTTAACCATCAAAAGGATGTTCCTTTCTCCATTCTCCCATGTTATGTTTACATCATAGAGATGTTTTTTTTAAGGGCAAGTGGTTGTTGTTTTTTGAAAGGCAAAACACTGGTAGGAAGTTTTCTTGTCACTTCCTGAGGTTTGAGAATTCCACTCCCCAACAACGCCAAAAACCCGCCATGACCTAAGGCTTGTCGATGCTTCGAGGTTCTGGTGGAAAAGGGTGTTCAATAACATTGAGACTGAAACTTTTGACCCCAATTTGGTGCTATGATTTGCAAGGACTCAAAATGTGTTTGTAAATTATGTCATGTGAGAAAAGTGTATGAAGGGATGGGATTCAATCAACTGGCAGTGGAGATGGCTATGGTTTGCTTCCCTTTGGTTCTTTTCTTCCTCTCTTCAGCTGGGCCAGGGCTTCTGCAAGCCTTCTTTGCCACGCGTGGACAAAGGTTGCTGGACAGAAGACGAAGTGGCAATACTTGGTTAATAGTGATCAGTGATGAGGGATATTTGATATACGTATTGATATACCAGGTGGTGGTGGAAGATTCCCATTTCGACTAACATTTTTTAAAGGGGTTGAAACCACCAACTAGTTGATATGTTGATGAATATTGATGATAATTGTGTGTATATATATATGTTAATTAGGTTATGATTCATTGATTTCATTGCTTCAAATACGCAAAAAGGTGCTAACTTCAGGCCAACCAAATTTCAAATGATGCGGATGTTTATTTAAATGCATGGAATTATTTGTTCACATTCCAAGGTGAGTTCTTTCCTGAGAGACTGCAAGAAATTGGATATCACTGGTTTGTTGATGAAACTTTGATGAATGTAAATGACCAAATGTCCTGTCTTCTAGTTTTTTATTAAATCGAGATTTAGCAACCAGGCTTAAGGATTGCTTGATGTCTGATGGTTTAGCCTCCCGGATCCCACCAAGATGGAAGGAACCGAAACGAACATAGTCCGAAACCCAAAAGGAAACTCCCAAGCACCACGTTTCAGGGGCTATGTTAGTTGTAGGGCGTGTATGTTTACCTCCTCTTCTTGGGGCTAATAATTCTCCAACTCATGTTTACAGGGGTCAATGTACAGGAAGTCCGTAAGTCCAATTTTTCCAATCCGCCATTGTTCGCTTGTCATCCAGGGCAAGAAACAAATTTGGCCTGCACTGCTTTACAATAATGTACACGAATCTTTTGACAAAAGGCAGGCATCATCCTACAAGTCAACTTCTCTTCCAAGTCCTACAGGACAATGCTATGTTTTGCAAGAGAAATGTTTTCAAACCTTTTGTTTTGGTTTTCTATGTAAAGTTGGTAGAGTTCGTGCAGTTTTGCATGGTGAGTGTCACAAATATCATACTGAGTGGTTGATGGATCATAGTGTAATGACTCTGACAGTCAGCCTGGAGGTTGCATCCAATAATTTATCCAATCCACGCAGATCATCTTCGGGGACTATCAAATGAGGGTTGCAAGGCTACCCTATCATGTGTTCTGGGGCTTGGGCTCAAGTCGTGTGAAGTAGGGATTCATTGCTCATGTTTTACAGAGTCGTCAAGAGAGGATGTCTATGATTCAAATAAATGTAGCCTTGCCGAATGGGCATGCTGAACTTCTCACGCTTCTGCCTTCTTGCACGGTTCAAGATGTAAGAGCAAAGGTCCAACGAGCCTTTGGAAAAAAGTACCTCAAACTTGTCACTGCCAAGAATCGAGTCCTAAACGATCCTGGCAAAACCTTAGAAGAAGCAGAGATCGAGGACGGAGAGTGCCTTACAGCTCTGATACTTCAACCGCAACTGGCAGCGGCACACAGTGCTTTTGCTTTGTGGTGTCATGGAGATAGCGCAATCGTTACCTGGGGTAGACCAGGCAGTGGTGGTGACAGTTCGGCAGTTCAACACAAGCTCAAGGGTGTGCAGCAGATTCACGCCACAAAAATGGCATTTGCTGCAATTCTGGCAGATGGATCAGTTCTTACCTGGGGTGCTCTTGACGCTGGCGGTCACAGCTCGGCAGTTCGAGATGAGCTCAAGGGTGTGGAGCAGATTCAGGCCACGCATTCCGCATTTGCTGCCATTCTGGAAGATGGATCGGTCGTTGCCTGGGGTC
>DF245338.1:0-16454 GCA_000507305.1 Breviolum minutum Mf 1.05b.01 | reverse complement strand
ACATTACATTACATTACGTTACGTTTACGTTACGTTACATTACGTTACGTTACATTACGTTACGTTACATTACATACATACATACATACATACATACATACATACATACATATCTTAATCTTAAATACATGTGTAAATTTCACTTTCTGTGTTTCAATATTATTGACCCCAAAAATGGATGATTCGACTGCTAAACGTAAAAAAATCTGTGGTCCCTCTTTGGTTCCCTACGTTTGAACCATAGTCATACATGTATATACATATACATATACATATACATTTACATATACATTTTCATTTACATATACATATACATATACATATACATGTACATGTACATGTACATGTACTTGTACATGTACTTGTACATGTACATTTACATGTACATGTATATTGTATACATTTGCATTGTTGAAGAGAAATCCTTTTTGAAAAGATGCTACCAACTCGCAACGCCGACCTCAAACCGGTTCAAGGTATCAAAAGTCTGAAGGGCCACTTTGAGTCGGCGCGATTCACCTTGGCCAAGAGGTCAGCAGGTCGTCAGGTTGAAATCAATGGATCTGTGTATTCAGTGGAACTGGAAGATGTATGGAAATGTGACATATGAATTATGAAAGCAGGAGTTCGAATCAACTTCATTAAATTTGATTGACATTATATAAGTGGACCAAATACGTTTAGCCACTTGAGATTGCAAGCCACACCTGCAAGCCCAGCAAAAATCTGCTTTTTTGCTACCCATTCAGCCACGCTTTTTTTTCCACTCTTTCCTGAACATCTTGCAGCAACTAGTTCCAAAAAAACAGGTTCAAGGCACTCCGAATAGCTTGGCACGGATTTCCACCCACGACCAGGTGGTCCACTTGGGCCTGGTTGGATCCACTCGCGGTGGAAGGTGATCCACCACTCTGGCGCAGAAGCTTTGGGATTGGTGCAGTTGCGGCTCCGACCTTGTGTGCCGACCTTCCATGGGAACAACTGGGGAGTCGTTTGGATCGTTTTTTTGAGCCATATAGAGCCCCAATCATTCTCCTAAAACGACCACTTTTTCCAGTCAAACCAGTGCCATGCCCAGTGCCAGGGCCTTGAGCTGGATTTCTCCACACCGCCGTGGCGTTGACGTTGCCGCTATACACTGCCAAGTGTATGGCAGAGGCGCCATTGGAGAGTTTCAGCTCCGCATCAGCACCTGCAAAGAGCAGAAGCCGAGAAGCCTGAAGCTCATGTTCACCTAATCATCACATCATTAGTCCGCTTGGGATTCTGCCGCAAGCAGCCTGGGCAATTCCGAAGCAGCATTCGAATATTGGAATGCTCCTGTTTCCAATTCTTCTCTCTGTTGGCAAGTGCGAATGGCGACTCCGGCAGCTGCGGCAAGTTGGCACATGGAGTGCCTCCTCCAGTGTCGTGCCAACAGAGTCCTGGACGGCTGTTGGCATTCCGTTTCGACGCATCTTCCAGATCTGTAGCCACCAATTTGCAAAGCTCGCACCTCAGCTGATTAAGCACCGGACCATGGTCTCACGTTTTCTGCACCTACCACATCCATGTTAGCCCATGGCTGTTCTCATATCCTGTTCGCAAATGCTTGGCCAATGGATCGGCACATCCTTGGTTCCAAGGCACCGCCCTAACCCATTCCTCTTCGCTCGGACAACAATTCCAGCTTTCTCCGAGCTTCACGGCCTGTGGGCCATCGCCAGCCGCTCACATTGCGGCAATTGCGTTGTGGCAGCACCCGACTCTGCAGTCTCCAGGTGCCACTGCAGACCAATGGGAATGCCCCTTTGCTACGGATCTGTAAGCCTGTCTCATCCAAGCCACAAACATGGGCCATGGAGGCACTCTAGGGTCGCCTGGGGGAAAGGTAAAGCCATGTTGGAGGACCAACTGCTTCTGTCTGCTTTCGTGGTGGGAAGAGACTCAGGGAAGCTTCCCATTGATTCACCTCTCCAATGGATCTTGACACCTGGCTCTGTTCATAGGCAAGCGCCAGAGCTGCTCCTCAGCCCCCGCAAGGAATGGGATGACAAACTGTAGAAAGGAAACCATTTGAGACATCAAATTGCATTATCCCTGGCAACACATTCACCAAACAAGTGCATCAACCCTGAAAAAGTGCGTTTTTGCGTGATGGAATTTCATGGAACCAAAGACTTTGAAGTTGTCAGTCCGGACCAGCCCTCCACGACATGCTATCAATACTTAGCCCCGGTCCGTTCGTTTCATCCACTCGCACCTCACTACTTTGCCTACAAGTCTCGCTGGCATCCAAAATGACAATCGTGTCTGTTTTGGCATCGTACGCGGCCAGTGCCACGCAGAAACTATCGGAGAAGCCGTCGATTCCCAGGGGCACGTGGCAAATCAAGTCATAACCTGACATCGGTGGACCGTGTTCTACTTTTGCACATCTTTGCCAGAACAAACGAGAAGGCGAGAAGTGTGTATCTACAAATATGTGTGTTATATGCCTGTATCTGCGGTGTATATATATATATACATATATTCATTCTTTTTTTGCTTGGTCACTATTAGATTATATCATCTGATAGATAGATGATGTATTTCTACACATACACTACGTACGGGGAAAATTGGAGAAAGTCATCTTCAGAATTGGGAGGGAAAGGTAGAAATTACTGTTTTTAAAAAAGATCGCACTCCCTGCTGAGTTTAGCAACTTGATGCTTCATATCGTCGTGAAACGAGCTCTGTATCATCCACACTTGCATCACTGCGGAGACGGTAAATGCTGCACGCCAAATAGTCATCATCGGAACTGCCATCCTCCACACTTGCATCACGAGGTTCGGCATCATCAGCTTCGCTATCAGAAACCTTTTCCAGGGAACGATCGTAGAAGAAGTAGAGGTCCTCAAGGGTTTACGACTTTTAAAGAGTTGGTTTTCTGTTGTTTCGGTCTCCAACTTGAAAATCCTATCATGAATCGCAAATGTCATGCGAAAAGAAAATGGATTTGGATATTTCTGGTATCTCATCTATACTGAAGCAAAAGGCATATATAAGCGAAACTATTCAACTAAAGCATAAACCATAATGTAAGTTGGACTTAACTTTCAAGACTGCTTGTAGTTACGATACATATTAATTTGCGAGACAAGGGCTGCTTCCTATTCCTCCACACCGTCCTCAGTGATTGGATCGACGATGCACCACTTGGTCTCACCCTCACAAGGCGCTGATATAACCAAATCGATTTCTATCAAGGTTGGTGTACAAGAAATCATGTAGACTTCCCAGGAAATCTTGGAAACACTCCAACTTTAAATAAATTTAATGGGTATATAAAGCCATCATCATGATTCGCAAACAACTCCAGTGACCAGTTGAACGGCATGAGCACCCAACACAAACTGCAAGGTCATTCATGGTCATTCAACTTCAAACGAATCCGCAATGCTATCATACCAAATCCCTTGGGCAAATCTGCGAGTAAGCGTCACTTTCATCCCCGGGGTAATGGGTATCTCAGGATGTGCTGATTCCGACTGTTATTGAAGTCGCAAGAGGGGTTGCGGAATTGTTGACCAATGAGAAAGAATCGAAGATCCAAAACACGTGGAGTCAAACCAGGGACGAGAACGCCGGAAAAAAAAAAAAAAAAAAAACAATCGAGTAAGGACAATCATCTTGGTAATCTTCCTGACAAAGCTGCAAGATTAATTCCCACCGGAGAGTATATAACTGCTTTCCAATTGTTCAGAAATCTCCCTTCATCTCTGGGATTTCACTTCGATCCGACAAAAAGGAAACAATAGCCACCATCGCATGATGGTCGAATGATGTCTCGATGCCTCGGACGTCTCAAAGTCAAATGGTGGAAGCAGCACCTGCCGTTGGCATCCCAAAGGCTCTGTGGAAATCACTGTCAACATCCTCGGTTGTGCCAGGGCCGGAGCAGTTTCAAAGGTTGTGCCTTTTACGGTACCCTTAAAGGCTTTTTGAGTTTGATACACATAGATACACTTAAGATATCTGGTGATGTCTAGCCCTGTTTCAAGAAAAATAGAATGGACTACACGATGAAAAACCGAGCATGGAATTTTGATGGTAAAAAGTAAAAACAGTGCCGTGCGCATCCTGCAGTTGCAGGGTATGGAAAACTATAATCCACGATACGATCCGATACGATCAACTTCCTTTTCACCAATCCAACGGATCGATATCTTTTGGATCAAAGTTCAGTTGGCTGTGACGTTGACGATTGGTAAAGTAGAGGCGCTTCCCATCCTCACCCACAAAACGCGGAAGAAAAGACGGCAAAAAAGGAGGAAAAAAACCTCCGGGATGTGTCGGATTCAACAGTTGATTGAAAATCTTTATCCAGCTTGCGAGTAAACCAAGAAAATCAACCCATCATAACATAGCCTTGCCGCAAGTTCAAGGTATCATGACGAATATCATTAGAAACCTTGCCTTTGGAATTGCTTGGCGACATCTCATGAAAAGGTTAGGCTCCAAGACTACACATGCACTAGCAAAATGATACAATGTCAAGGGCAAAAGACTGTGCTTTCAAACAACACCACAATTGCTTTCCTGAGAAAAAAAACTGCTGCAGTCCTTATCACTACCGGCAAAGCCATGGGCATAATGTACACCACCTGTACCACCTGGAAGATGTTCCTCGGCCAAAGGTAGGTCATTCCTGCAACCTGTAGAAAAAGTCCCTGCAACCTGCTGGGGTTTGCAAGCCAAATGGTGATATTCTCTGAAATGGGAGGACATTGACATCTGCTGTGTGCAATCATACTGCAAATATTTCTGGCAGATTGGCATCATAACTATTGGCATAGCAATTCTCCACCAGACCTCTGAGCTAAGTTTCTGCTTCCGCCCAGTCTGCAAAAGAGAGTTTGCCCGCTTCCAAATCAAGATCGCAGCGAAGTATGATTCTGCGATCGTCACGAACTGTCGATCGTGTCAGCAGGATGTTCAACACAGTGAGCCGGCTGTGAGATGAAAACGTTAGGATATTGCAGTGGGTGATTTCTGGCTAGCCATGCTGTCATGCAAGCTCGTTCCAGGTATTTTGTTTGTGCCTAAAGTTCGGATCTGAAATCGCTACAAGAATTTGTGTTGATCCGTGATCACCATGATCAAAACAAAAAAATTGGAAAATCAGCAATAAAACCCGCCTCCAACGTCATCACATCGCATACCCACTGCGTAAATGCGCTGGACATTGTCTACATACATTTTGAAGAGCTGCAGCTGTCCTCAGGGACGGAAAGCTCAGGATTTTCATGCTGCGGAGTGGTTGCGAAAAGAGAAAGTTCCAGTCATCAACCGAAGTGTAGAAATGAAAAATGATGGAAGTCTGTTAGGAAACTCACCTGACTGTCCAACTTCGCTTCCAGAGTTTAGATTTCTCCCACTCCATGAAGGTACCTCCGAAAGATTGAACGAACATCGTTCCTCACAGAATCCTTTGTGTGCAAGCACGAAGAAATTTCGAGAATTACATGTTTAATCTAAACAAGTCATCTTACGGCTTACAGTGTGAAGGGCCTTTTCTGTGATTCCTATTTCTTGCAACCAACACAGGATGTTGAACCAGCGTGCACCTTCTAAGAAAAGTAAATATAGGAATCACAGCACCTCACTATTTCCCATCCTTCGAGGTTTTTTCCTATCAAAATTCAGGCCAAAGAAAACAAATTTTGAGACACGCAGGAACATGGGTGACCAAAACGAATCCGCTAAAGTCACGTCTACAAGAACATTTTTTCTATTGTTCTGTTGGTAATTGTAGTCTTGCATATCGCAAGTCTCAGGCAATGGAACGAGAACCAAAAGAAACTCAAGGCGTTGCTGGTGTTGCCCCTGTTCCAAGCCCATTCCTTGCTTGCTTACATGCAATACAATACAATCCAAGAGAATACAAAACACACACCTACAGATACACGTACAGTTTTTTTCCTGCAGGCAGATAGTAGCAGCAACGCTGCGGGGCCGGGAAATCCGGGAACATGGCCAAGGGGAGCTACTGTTGGAGTTCGGCACTTGTGCACAGATTCCCCGGTCAGAAGCTTGTGCACAGATATATACAGATACAAATACATACACATACACATATATACATACATATACAATGCATAACGTTACATAAGCTTTCGTTACGTGCCTTGCCTTGCCTTTACCTTGCCGCGCCTCACCTTACCATACCATACCATCCATCCATCTATCCATACATGCATACATGCATACATGCATACGTCCATCCATACATACATCACATCACATCACATCCCATCACATCACGCTACATTACATTACATCACTTTACATTACATTACATACATAACATTCCCTTACATTAGATTGCATTACATTCAGCCAAATCTCCTTGGAACGCTTTCTGTAGTTCTTCATCATCTTCCTGACGCCACAGAACATGGCGGACCGTCTCCTCCACATTGGCTGGAACCAAGACCAGCTCAGCCTCAAAGAGAGATTTTTGCACAAAAAACCCATCGCCAGGTCAACCAACAAAAGAACAACCACCAAACACACCCGGCCGCCTGGACAAGCCGCAACACATGACTTGTTACATACACGTGTGATGTAAGTATATGGAAGTTATATAGGTCAGCTTGATGTTGCAGTGAAATGAAGAACGTGAAGATCGCATATCATTGCTCAGGTTATTTAGAGCGAAGGGTAACAGAGAATCACAACAGCAGCTTAGGCGAAGGGCAACAGAGAATCACAACAGCAGCTTAGGCATTTGGAATGAATTCACCGGAGATAGGATGGTACCCAAATGTTGGGAAAACTCTCCTTAACTATCAACTCCCGCCAAAGGAAAAAGGCCATGACCTCATGTTTTAGATTGAAATGGAGCAACTTTTCCTTTCAAATTTGATGCTGTTTTCTGTGCCAAAATGTCAAAAATCTGAGTTTCATACTTCACTCATTGGATTTGTACAACAAGTTATATTCAGTGCTTTATGTTCATAATTGCCTTAAAATCAACAGGGGATGGATTTGTAGTTCCTTGTGAAATTGAAGAGAAACATGCCGCTTAAACCAAGGCACAGTGGCGGCCGGGCTAGAAGATGTGGAGGGCACGTTCCTCACAGGCACAGTCTCCATCAAGCTTCTCAATATGGGAGTACGATCTACCAAAAAGCAGATTTAGCCTTGCTTGACCAACACCTAAAAATTCCTCAAAGGATCAAGTCGCCAAGCATCATCAATCCCTTTCCATCAACGATGGCCAGGAGGGATGGGTTCCGCGAGTGAAAGCGTCTCCTGCAGGACAAACGAACTAGAAGGCAAGGAATGGCCGAGTCCTCCTGAAAGTGATGAACAGCACTAAGTTTGTGTTTGATACATGGTTGGCGGCTTCATCTTCTGAATGTCTAGATAATGTTGTTAATGTGATTGTTGTTGTCGCTGTTGATGCTGCTGGTGTTGTTGAAGTTCGTCTTCGTCTTCTTCTTCTTCTTCTTCTTCTTCNTGTTGTGTTGTGTTGTGTTGTGTTGTGTTGTGTTGTGTTGTGTTGTGTTGTGTTGTGTTGTGTTGTGTTGTGTTGTGTTGTGTTGTGTTGTGTTGTGTTGTGTTGTGTTGTGTTGTGTTGTGTTGTGTTGTGTTGTGTTGTGTTGTGTTGTGTTGTGTTGTGTTGTGTTGTGTTGTGTTGTGTTGTTTTGTGTTGTGTTGTGTTGTGTTGTGTTGTGTTGTGTTGTGTTGTGTTGTGTTGTGTTGTGTTGTGTTGGTGTTGGTGTTGGTGTTGGTGTTGGTGTTGGTGTTGGTGTTGGTGTTGGTGTTGGTGTTGGTGGTGGTGGTGGTGGTGGTGGTGGTGGTGGTGGTGGTGGTGGTGGTGGTGGTGTTCTTGATGTCGATTGTGAGTGCGGTTGTGGTAGTTGCAGTCTTCATAGCGGTAGTGTGGGTGCATGATAATGATGGCAATGGCGCTGGCAATGGCGAGGGTGATGGTGATGATGACGATGATGCTGATGATGGTGATGGTGATGGTGATGGCTATGATGGCTATGATGGCTATGATGGCGATGACGGTGATGAGGATGAGGATGAGGATGCGGATGATGATGATGATGATGATGATGATGATGATGATGATGATGATGATGATGATGATGATGATGATGATGATGATGATGATGATGATGCTTCTATTAGTGTCAAACATCAGCGCGGGGTCTGCTGGGATCATGTGAAATGAACTAGTGACTGGTGCACCCTCGCCTGAACAACATCAACCTGTCACGGTCCAGAACTCTTTGTTCCTCCTGCAAGGCAGGAACAAGTACCAGGTAGGAGAACCAGTCAGCAGTTGCCATTGTTTAAAATACCAAGTACCCTCTGACCTATCAATTGATACACTTGCTCACTTGAATACTTGTGAAACAACAACTCTGCAGCACATTATAACCTTGAAACGTTGACTTGTACTAAAACAAGTCACCCAAGGTCAACCCAGTCCTTACTCACATCCAGTACCACATACTCATGAATCCTCGCTCCAGGTAGCGGCTTCTTTTGCTGGATGGCTTTCACATGGGCTCGATAGCTGCCTGCATTCCGGGACAGTAGATCTGGGATGAATCAATCCCTTTCAACTGGGGAAATTCCTTGTTGGAAAAATGTCGTCGCACGAAAAATGTGTCGATCTGCTATTGAAATTTTCTCCTATTCATTTCAAAAGGCTTGCATCTGCGTGGCAGAGCCCACACAAAACCGGATGGAGTTTCTCCCTGGAAGAACGGAGAGGCTCCAAGTAGCGGAATGATACACGCGAAAACATGCTGAATGACTCAAGGACATTTACTCGTGTACGACGTTCCAAATCAAATAAACTCATTTGCATAATCTCAACTCATGTACATAATTGATCCAATAACTATTGATTCATTATTCTGGGGGATGTCCATTTTTTTGCTTTCAAATTAATTATGATTTCTGATACTAATGTGACATGTCAACCCATCATTATCAAAGAAAAACATGATCAAAAAAAATGTCTAGCCAACTCAGCATAATTGCAGAAACTCGACTTTTAAAACCTGAGTCCAACTATTTTCACTGATAGGTACTCCCCTCTAGGAACTTCCGGTACAGTAACCTTGATCATTATCTAGAAAATATTTCAGCGAGTGACCAAAAAAAAAGTTATTCAAGCCGTCCCCTCTTTTTGATTTTGCATGCTGCTGGTTTGTGTGACTCTTACGTCTTGTAAGATAGTGAACTGCCTGCCCATTTTTGGCTTGATCGGCGCGGGCAGTCCTAGTCGCGGAGCGACGTGAATAGAGAAAGAGGCATAAATAGACAAGCAGATGGATAGGCACATAGACAGATATCACGACAGACAGGCTGATATCAGGACAGGCAGACAGACAGACAGACAGACAGACAGATAGATGGACAAAGGGATAGATGGACGGATGGATGGACGGACGAACATGAAGGGTATGAGCTTTATGAACAACAACTACCATACATATATTTGTTTTATACAAATAGATTCTATCAATTCTATCTATTATTAATTGCTCATTTGTTGTTTGTACACATTTGCGCACCATAGTTCCAAAACAAAATCCCCCGCCCAAACTCCCTTATGCTCACAAGGTCTTTGCACAAACGTGGCCTTCTTCCTCGGAATACTGCCTCTTCCACATGATGGTAAACGCTCCCTGTTGGTACAAGGAAGGAACCTGCAATCCCAGCTGTGTGAGATCGATCCCCTGAAACCTGTGATGGTTTGCAGTGAAGATCACAACTTGTGAGGATTTGAATTCACAAAATCATGCACCGACTTGTGACATCTTTCCTTTGGAATAATTGCCGAAATCAAGGAGATAGGATGGGATAGAAAGGCTTATTTTTTCCATTCAAGTCTGGGGAAGGGATTCGTTTCATTCCAAAAAAAAAACAAAGAAACCCCAGAGCCTGGAGCAAGAAGCTGTCGTGCACGTGATATCCCTCAAGGGAGAACCAGCCAGCAGCACTGCATTCGGCTGGGAAGCGATGTCGGATTATCTGCAGGATTGCCTTGGGAGGTGCGATGCCAGCTGCGGTCCTTGGTTTGGAAAGCATGCGACGCTGTGGTTTGATATCGATTGATGTGGCAAGCTGCCAGAGGTAGAAGTGAAAGTAAAGGTGTATATATTATATATGTGCACAATGTGTAGTGTGTGTGAATGATATATATATATATATTACATAATATAATGTGTACAAATAATCTACGTATTTGAATGACAAAATTGCTTTAAAATAAACGATGCTTTGGGCTGAAACCGCCACTTGGTCTTACTTAGCAAAAGCCCTTGGAAACAAAAGCCTTCACACAAAAGCTTTCGGACTAGGTCATGTTTGGTGTGTAGGTGTAAAAACTATGTTATGTCTTACGAGCTAGTATCTCGCTCTCATGGATACCAGTACTTTGAATGTTCCAACTTTATCCAACTTTACTTCGATTTCACTTTGGAAGGCTCATTTTTGCTCCAATTTGTTAGCCAGACATTCACAAAAACCACATGCGCCTTCAACTAAAAACTGGATTGGTTCCACTCTCCGACCTCGCCAAGTTTCATGGTCTTTTTCAAATCCAAGGGTTGCCCATCCAGCAACAACTGTGGCTCGCCTTGATCAACAAGTGCTCTTACACGCTGTTCCAAGGTCTTCAAACTTTCACCAGCCAACCTAAAGGGTAGTTGGGGCTAGTTGGGGTCAGATTTGGAAAGTCACCTTGGCTCATGGGAACAAACAAGTCACACAATTCCCTGCTTTCTGTGGGTTTTTGATCGTTGGGGAGTTCGTGGTTTTAAGGAGGGAGAAACCAAAGCTATGACAGCAACTGGTCACTACAAACATCTCATCGCCGACGTTTAAGGTGCCTTCCTGTTTTGTTTGGTTAAGGCCATCCCTGGAGCACTCTCCCTTGACCCAAGCAGCATGGTGAAGGAGAACTCCACTTCTCCGGTCATCGCATGATGGATCTCAATTTCAATCTCCGCCATGGCACACAAAGCCGCCCTAAAGGTGAGAAAAAGGAAGTCCGAGGACTGTAGAACCTTAAAAAATAGGACTGTGGGCATCCACACTGTCATCTACTAGTTCGGAATTTTGTCTTTTCCATCATTCTTTTCCCATCTGCAAATCGAGACAAACCACACTTCCTGAGATCCGCTCCAATCGCACAGAGCGTGTCAAGTAGCTGGCCACAAATGGCTTTAAAAAAAAGTGGTCAACTCATCTTGTCATGCATTGCAAATTCTGCTGTACCTCGGCCAAAATGAAAATCAAACTCGCTTACTGGGCCGCCATACGTGCAGCTTCGGTAGCTGCCTGCAGCCACAGCATCCCGAGCGGTAGATACAGAAAGCAGCTCAGTTTCGTGCACTTTTTCAAGCCCCCGAATCAGAAAGAAAGCACATACATATTGGTGACTCATTCAGGACACAGACTAAACATCCTAAGTGTCACAAAGCAAGGAAAAAAGGTGGAAAATATCTGGTCTCTGGCCCCCTCGGAAAGCCGGCACCTCGCTGCATTTGGCACGGTGTCGAAACGAGCCATCACCTTTTCGCAGTGGCAGTTCTGTTGGTTGCATACATTCATTCAGGAGTCTGCCATGGACCATGGTACTCTGGGGCTCAGTTTTTCCAAGCTCGGGGATGAATCTTGGTTCACTCTCAATTCAAATTATATAAGGTCAATCCGATAAGTACCTCAACAGCAATAAAAAAACACACCAAGCCATAACTCTTGAGCCAAGAAACTCATAAAGACTGACATCATACGCCGCGCACGCCCGGTGAACTCTCTGGACTGCTGTTGGACGAGTGGACTGGGGCTGTGAAGCAATGGATCCAAGGCTGGGAGGTCGGCTGTGCCGTTTGAAAATGGCTGTGGCTGCGATGTTTCACCTTGAAAAATGGGGGGCGACTGTTTTTGGCCACTTTAAAGATTCATACTCTTTTGAGCCAACTGACAGGCTGTGAAAATTGAGAGTTGTTTCACATTCAAATCTTTGGCTCAGGAAAAATCAAGTTTTGCAAACATTGTTGCTTGACAGAATCATAATCAGCACCATGATTGATCCTTCCCAAACTGTCTTTCCAACAAAAAAAAACTGCAAAAACAATGAGAACGTGAACCAAATACAGCACAGGATGGTAAGAGCCGCTGCCTATGATTTCACCCTTTTTTTCCCACTGCTGCATGCTGCGCCGCATGAAGCCGCTAGGCCTGCGATCCCAGCAAGATCTCTGCATCCAGTTTGAAAGGTGGTTTGTTGGAAATGTACAAATAAAATCCTGGGGTTATACATGTAGGATCAAGTAGGATTGTATATGATGTATATATGTTCCTCACCTCAGCTATGAACTTGCAAACATTCACAAAAATACCTCCACTGCTTCACCAACAATACAACGACGTTCAATGGAATCTAATCCACGTATCCAGGGGGATGACTTGTCTTTTTCGGGGAAGGCCTTGCGATGGCTCTTCCGCAACGAGAAGCCCTCGGAAGCATGCTCCAAAAGGCAGCTCCTTCTGTCGGTACGGGGACGGGCGAGGAGGGCAGCAGGAGCCAAGCAGAGAGCCGAAACAAATTAGAGGCCTGGGTACATTGACAGCGCCGGATGATATTCTTGCTGGAAAAATATGTGAGTTTTTCGCAGCGGGCCCTTGAGTGAAGCACACTTGCACAAAAAATGTTTGGATTACTGGGAATTCATTGGAAAGGAAAACTATGACTTGTGCAATGATTTGGCACCAAATCTGGTGATTTTTTGTCGTTTTTACCCGCCACTGGTCCCTCCTCATCTGCTCCGCAATGGTATGACAACCTGATGGAGTTGAACAGCAATACGATGGAGATCGAGCACGCTGCTACCGGTGGCATGGGGCCATGGTATCCCCAAAACACATCAAAACACCCGATACCCCAAATACCCAATTCCCAATCCAAAGCACACCTGGTTCCTAAATTAAAACCTGGTTCTAGAAAACCCTCTTCCCGAACCTTGTCAAACCTGGTTCCCTAAGCACCTGCTCCAAAACCGGTTCCCAAAACCCGGTTCCGCGAGAAGTACCCATTCAGCTACTGCGGTTAGGGCAAAAATCGACGGAGAAATTCTCCAAATCATACCTGCCCATGGTTAAATAACTATCTGTATATTTCATATATAATTCTATGGCAGTCCAGTCTCGGTGCACGCAGCTTGTGCCGTCAATTTGTGGGGAGTTTCTACTTGGCCACACGAAACGATTCAAGATGGCGTGGTCCGATTTTGCTGCGTGGTTGCGAAAGCTTTGTCAATTCCTTTGAAATCAAAAACTCTATTGCAGCAGGCTGATTTCTTTGCAGTCTGTGAAGGAGGTCTAGCCTCTTCACCTCTTCTTTATATTGGATTGCCCACAAATTTACTTCAAAAGAAGCTAAAGCTGAAAAGAAAATGGTATCCAGTGTAAAGGTACTGTGTCAAGTTCTGTTCAAATGGTTTGTTGAGGGTCACTTCCCCAGGTTGCAGTGACTAGTGATCTCACCCCTGCTGCACATCCTTCCTGCAACACAAACCGTCTGGAAGATATCAACAAAAAAATCAGGCAGCAACAACAACATCAAAAAACATCACATCCCACTTATCAGTGCGTGACTTCCTTGCCATCAACCACCCTCCACAAGCCTTGCAAGGCCATATCATAAAGAACAGAGAAATAGCCGTCGGGGACCTTGGATTCTACCTGCAAGCTGATGGAATGGCAACTTTTTACTACACAATCTTGACCTGGCCAAAAACACCCGCACCCAAGAAGTCCAGACATTGCAGCCGCCTCCAGCAGACTGACCCTCTTGGCTCCAGTAAGAGAAGCTAGAAGGATCTCTGCTCCACCAGCCTGCTCTTCCTTGCGAAGGGTCATTTCTTGGCTCCAAGTCATCCAACCAACACCCGCTGCAATCTGACAACCCTTGGCCGTTTGGCCCGAAAGTGTACAGCTTACCATCTGCCCGTTTTAGGTGGCTCAGATGCTCTCAATGCACCTCACGGCTCAAGTCTATGGCAGGCTTCCTGCCTAGCCTGGGATCTCAAATGTTGCGAAAGTGGGACCCCCTAGAGAAAATGGGCTAAAGCCCTGAAGCAATCAAAAAAGTGCTTGATTTCAAAAAGAATATCAGTTCTGAAGGGAAAGTAGAATGCATTGATATCAACTTAGTCATATCATCATATCTTATTATGTTTGGCTGAAGGTGCCAAGAGGAGCCAATGAGACATAGATTCAGGCTGAGAAATTGATCAAAAAAATAATAGCAGCAACCAATACCTCAAAGATTGTTGAGATACAAATCTTGGGTGCAGAAGGGATCCACTGTCTACAAACCTTCTGAAAAAACCCTTGCCACAAAAAAAGGCAGGCGACCGACAGCAATCATCCAGCTCCATGGAACAAGGGTGGATTCTGATTTTCCAAAATGGGCGCTGAAATCAGCAAATTCCATTCGATTCTTCGCTTGCTGACTTCCGCTGATTGTTCGCTTCACCAGGTCACATTCCAGCGGTGCACGCCACCACCAGGTCACGCATCGGGATCCCAGCATCTGCTAAAGCCAAAGTGGCCTGAAAGAGTCGAGTTTTGACTGCGATAGAATCTCATGTGGGGAAAAACTCATCAAAATCGGCATTTGTGCATTCAAACAGTTGTGTGGAGATACTGGTTGTTAAGCAAAATCTAGTTACCCATTGACACGCTACGATATGACAAGTAGTCCAACAGACCCTAAGCATCCAGGCTGCATTGATGGCTGCTGCCACTGGGCTACCTTCAGCCTTACCGAAGGCAGTCAAGGATTGAATATCCCGTATTGTCCATACTATCCAACCTTACCCAAACTTCAAAACTCTTGGGACCTTTGCCAATTCATTGCACCTAGATGGGATATCAAAAGAAACCTGATGCTACCCACGGCTATCTTTACATACCTGAAGCAATCATCCACAGCCTGCAGAATCTGAACAAAAAGCCGAATCTGCGAACGGGGATACCTAGGTATCGACCGGCAAAGTGAGTGGTGCTTCAAAGATTGATGAGTTTACGAAGGTACCACTTCAATTTTCAGGTTGGTCACATCTCAAGAGTTGCGCCACGTCAGATCTTCGAAGACTTGATGTTGGAAGTGTCGACAAGGAACTTCGATTCCAATTTCCGAGTTAGAGTCTGGTGTCATTGTCTACTATTCCTGGTGCTGTTGATGGTACATCAAACTACAGAGTTTTCACAGACCCTTTCGGTGGTTAGCCGAATTGAACCTCCCACCATCAATAGTGTTACAAAAAATCTCAGAAAAGAAAAGATATTCTGGCAAGGTGCTGTTCCAAGAGAATGGCACTCTCAAAGGTTTGCTGCAACCACATGGATCTTTCCTGTGACCTCGGTTTTTCAAGCCGACAGACTCGGAGTCAAACTTTGAGCTATGCATCCAAGGAATTCATCCCAGCTCTCAATCTGAATCAACCAAACCTGGGTTTCCCCTGCTGTCGATCATTTTTCCGTCCAAATTTCTGTGCCACCGTCGCAAAGGTAGCGGTGGACCTTGAAGGGAGACCAGGAATAACACCGAAGATCTAAGGTTGACGGAAAAAGTTTACCACAAAATTGTAGATGTATTGTGTTTGTTGCATTTCTTACTACAGGGCATTTTCCATTCCCATGTCCCATGCTCGTTTATTAGACTTATTGCCTCTATCTTAACATCACGTTCCATCATCATGTGACCATCATTGCCATCCGTGGCCATCGTGGTCATCATCGTCAGAATTTTCCATTTTGCCTCTGGTAACTTCACCCTGAAACCAAGCCACAGTGTACAGGACAGCGTCGCCCTATCATGCAATGTTTGTGACCTTTGCTTGGCCTCAGAAATCATCAAAACTCTGAAGAATCCCCCCGTCTTCAAAAGGGGTCTGACTATAAGTTTGCTATGAGAAAAGGGCAGTCAAATGCAAATTGGAACAAGCTCAAAATTGGAACAACCTCAATAAAACAAGAACGGCTGTGATGGTTTTTCATGGCTTGACATTGCTGTCGATGGTTCTTTTTTCCGTCTTGGAGAAATAGTGTGTATACGTGTGTTTATTTGCATGTATTTACGGTATAGATATAATGATATTCACAAATATACCCTGCCGACATCCCAGAAGAGTTCAACCTGACCATGTTTGGAGACGGTACGGGGGTCACTTGCGACCCTACCTATCGGTCACTTGCGACCCTACCCCCTTAAAACCAAAAACACGGTCACTTGCGACCCTACCTCTTTTTACTGCGCCTGCCACACAAAACTACACCTGGTCACTTGCGACCCTACCCACCACTACTAGGGAAAACACTACCCGGTCACTTGCGACCCTACCTACACAGATAGGTAGGGTCACAAGCGACCACGAACAACA
>DF245337.1:0-12945 GCA_000507305.1 Breviolum minutum Mf 1.05b.01 | reverse complement strand
AACAACAACAACAACAACAACAACAACAACAACAACAACAACAACAACAACAAGAACAAGAACAAGAACAAGAACAAGAACAAGAACAACAACAACAACAACAACAACAACAACAACAACAACAACAACAACAACAACAACAACAACAACCACAACCCTGTTAGGGTTTAGGGTTTAGGGTGTGGCTACGGCATAGTGGTGCTCGCTGGTGCTAAAAGCACCCCGGCGCTCGCACCAACGCGGAGCGGTCATTCCACCCCAAACCACCCTGCGTAAAGTATTTTAGGGTTTAGTTCCTAAAGTCTTGTTGTGATGCCTTGGCGGGGGCCAGCGGCATTCTAGCGGGAGCTATGGAACGGCGCGGTGCCGCGACTAGAGCGGAGAACAGAGCACAACAAGGAGCAGAGGAGCAGAGAGCACAGGGCAGGACAGAACAGAGGAAAGCGACAAAAGAATGAGAACGAGCCAGACAGAAAGAACACAAAGGAAGGACCAGAAAGGCGAACAGCACACCAAAGAAAGAACCAAAGGGCGGAAAGAGCACACACCAGAAAGAACAGAAAAGACGCGAGGAAAAGAAGGACAAAGACGACAAAAAGAAGCGCAAGAAGAGCCCCGCCGACTCAGAGGAAGACGACGACAAGGAAGACAAAAAGGACAAGAAGAAGAAGAAGCAGAAGAGCTCTGCCGACTCTGAGGCAGACGAAAAGAACAAAGACAAGGAGGAGGACAAGCAGAACAGCTGAGGGACAGAGCCGCCGGAACACGGCACGTCCGACGCGAACGGCACAGAGCGTCTTGGGCAAAGTTGCCGAGCCGACGGCCGCCGCCCGTGACCGACCCCTAGAGCATGAGCCCCCGATAGAATAGCCGTTATAGAGGTCGTACAATAGTACAATAACAGTAACGTCATGTGTTCTGGTTTGTGTGTTGTTTTGTTTTTTGGTCTGTTTGTGGTGCATTGGGCACCGCTTGGGGATCGGGTCCTGAACAGCACGGGCGTGCGGTCAAAGACAACGTCGACAAGGCGAAAAATAAGGAAGGCAGTTCGTTGCAGCATGTTGTTTTGAGATCCACATCTGTGCTGCAATGCCAACAGCGTTTGCCAACCAACAGACAGAAAACAAAGCATGTGAAGTCCCTATAACCTTGCAGGTTTGTGAGTAAAGGTCCAAGCAGAGAGGTTATTTTGCTATGGTGGCCCACATGGCAGGCAACTTCAGCTTCTTCTTCGACATCATTGTCTACTTGGTCATGGCATGGTGAGGAAAAGGCGATGTTGCTTCTTATTCCATGGTTCCCGTCCGTGTCGTTCGTGCGTTCGATTCCTGTCAGGTACTACATCGAGGACATGCACGGCGCGAACGCCGTTGTGCTCTTGTTGTATGCTTTCTTGCAATGTGCTGCGTTGTCGAAGAGAAGACAAGACGTGGAAACACAACTAGAAGGTCATGAGGGGACTTGTTGTAAGATGTTTAGTAGAAAAGGTTGATATCAGTGGTGTGTGCATGTTGTCATGTCTTCCTGACAGGTATAAGGTCTACATTCTGGACACCTTCACCGTCTTCTTCTTCATCAAGGACTCGTGTTTGTTCTTTGGGTTCCTTTCGTGCCGTTCGTTTCCTGTCAGGTACACCTTGGAGGGCAGCATGGACCAGCGACAACTGAGGCGGGAGCTTGGAAAGTCATCTGTCGTGTGGGGAGACGTTGCCACGTTCGTGGTGTGCTGCTTCGTCGGGGTCGCTTCATTCGTTTCGTTCCGGTCGTTCGTGTCCCTCAGGTACGATATGGAGAACAGCATGGGCCAGTCAGGACCCAGGCGGGAACGGAAAATGTCCGGGTCGTTCCGCCGGCCCATCGAATCGAAACGCAAAGCCGAAGCCGCGCATGTGCATGTGCAGTTTCAACTTGTCGTCTACCCTGTGGGCTTGTGTGTGCATTCCAGCCTTGCCGTCCGCCTTTGTGTTTCTTGGCTCAAAACCGCCGGCTCAAACGACGTTGTGTTCCGTCCCGAAGAGTGCTTTCAAGCAGGACGTGCCTTGACGAGCGGAGTGGTCGCAGACGACGAGGTGGAGTTCGCGGAGGCTGGAGGCGAGGACCCGTTTTGCACGTCAGAAGTCAACGATTTGTTTTTTTTTCTCCGTGGGTCACCGTCTTTGGCTCTGCCCTGAGGCAACATGGCTTTGAACCTCAAGAAGACACCCAGCAAGGCGAGAAACGCGACCAAATCTTCGGGACCGGTTTTGTTTTGGCTGTGTGTGTGTGTGTGAAAACACCTAGTAACACGGTGTCAACTCTTCCGAACTCGCACATCGAACGAAAAAAAGCAGGGGGCCGGAGCGGGTGGGGGGGGTCTCCGGCCAACGAAGACACCCCCCCCCGCCCGGTGTAAATGTACCTGCAAGTTTTTTTTTTCCGTACATGGCAAGAGGCTAAGCCAAGGACCTCTTTTCGAGAACGTATCTGCACTTGACTGTGAGGTGCAGAATTTGGGACATTTACCTTGAGAAATTAGGCCTCTTTGGACAACTTTTTCTACCCCGAACTACACAAGACAACCATGTAGAACTCTCATCAGTGTGTGTCAGTCCTCCGGGTGCTACGTCATCCCGGCTGGATGGACCTTCAGAGAAGGTCCAGGTCAGATAAACCACAGTTGATGTTTCCAAACGGAACCAGGGANCTAAGCCTAGAACCCAACTAAGGCATTTCCGTAGGATGGCCAGGGCTAAGCCAAGAACCCACTTCGTTTTGGCTGGGGCTAAGCCAAGTACCCCTTTGCAAGGTTTAACTGTTGCTTTCTGGTCTGTTGATGGGGTTTGCTTCCGTAGGTTTTGGTTTGAACTGTTGACTTCTGTTCTGTTGATGGGGCTTGCTTCTATCAGTATCGCCCCCTTCGGGGGGCGTGTGTGTGAAAACACCTAGTAACACGGTGTCAACTCTTCCGAACTCGCACATCGAACTTTTTAAGCAGGGGGCCGGAGCGGGTTGGGGGGGGTCTCCGGCCAACGAAGACACCCCCCCCCACCCGGTGTAAATGTACCTACAAGTTTTTTTTTTCCGTACATGGCAAGAGGCTAAGCCAAGGACCTCTTTTCGAGAACGTATCTGCACTTGACTGTGAGGTGCAGAATTTGGGACATTTACCTTGAGAAATTAGGCCTATTTGGGCAACTTTTTCTACCCCGAACTACACCAGACAACCATGTAGAACTCTCATCAGTGTGTCGGTGTTGGGGGACGTGCAAGGCCCAGCCGGGCGGCGCGCAGAAGAAACTCCAGCAGAAGCCCTCGCTGAGAAGCGTCGCAAGGTTGGAGCCTCAGGCCAAAGCAGTTGTGTTAGCAGCGGTCTGTCTGTAAACCCTGGTTGCCCTTTGAGGCACCTGTCTCCAGCAACTCGGACGCCGCCTCCTCTGGAGGAGGAGGGGTTGCCCCGTCGGGAAGCGCAGCAGAGGCGCATCGGTATGGAAATCTTCGTCCTGCTGTCAGTCCACTGCAGTTGTGCAATGATATCTTTTTTGTTTCTGGGGCTGGCGACCAAATGTGCAGGAAGCGTCGGCGCAGCAGTTTGTGCAGGGGCTGGACGGAGGCACAGATCCGCAGCCAGTTGAAGGAAGCCGGGTACAAGACTGGACGCGTGAACAAGCTCCTGGCCGCAACCCGGGCCAGCGAAAGTGGAGGGCTAGGTCCTGGTGCAAACGAGGCAGGTTTCAGTGTGACGCTTTGGTGTCGATTGGGCGTGTTGTGCTTTGTCCCGTGCCGGAAAATTACACGATATATTGCGTTCGAAGCCGTGTCAGGAGCGGAGCTTTGGTGGCAAGGATGCCTCTGCCGGGCGTCGCGATGTGGCTTTGGAAGGGGACAAGGCACGGATTTTGTTTGGTTGATCTGACGTCGTTTGTCGTTATATCATTTGCATGTACTTTCATCCTTGTCAGGAAGACACCTCGGTGAGCATGGATGACGTGGCAGCAAGTGGCAGCTTGGCGCTGGAAGAGGACAAGGCAGGTTCGGTTGCTGGGTTCTTGTCTATGTAATTCCGTTTCCATGCTGGTGAGGTTGTCTGGACTAGAAAATTTGCCAATTTGAAGCTGACTTTGGAAGCATGTCACGTGTGGTCAGGAACCAGAGATTTTTGGAGCCAAAGTCCCAGAGGATGTCACAGGCCTCCCGCGGCTCTACTCTAAGCAAGCTCCAGCAAGAGGCTGGGAAGCCGTGCAAGCGCCGCAGTGGGTGCAAAAGCAGCTGGCGGGAGCGGCGCAAGCAGGAGGCCATGAACGGTTTCTTACGCGACTGTATACGTGTTGCATAATAACCAATGCCTTCCTTCCTGTAGTAGCGTGTTGCTTTGGTGGACCTGTCAGGTGACGAAAGACAGAAGCGGCCTGCCCCAAGAGGAAGCAAATTCTGCAACGGTTTTCAGAACAAGTGGGTTGCCTTTTCTCGGCCACCAGGATAGGGCGGCCGGCCAGGCCCGACACAGGCAAACTTTGCATGTTCTGCGACAAGGAGAAGTTGGCTGCGGCGTGTGAGAGCATCGGCGGGCGTAAGAGCATCAGTCGCTCGCTAAAAGCTTTCCGAGCAAACTATGAGCGCCACAGCAACGTCTACAATGCAGCCATGCTGCGAGTGCCAGAAGAATGGCGAGAGAAGTTCCATGCACAGGCTTTGAAGGAGAAAAGGACGCAGCCACGGCTGCCCCGCAATGCCGCGGTGGACCAGCAAGTGAAAACGGCGGCGGAGGCATGCCAAGCAGCTTTGGCAAGCCGTAAGAGAGCCTTCAAAGAGTTGGACAGCAAAGAGGTCACGGCGTACAAGAAACGGCGAGCCGCCGACAGAACCCGAGTGGCGAAGAAATTTTTCTTGGACAATGATCTCCCGAAGCCTGAGGCCAAGGACATCGCAGAGAACGATGCAGGACTCCCAATGCCCACGGTCTCAGCATGGGCCTTCGTGGAGCAATGGTGCAATGGGTCATGGGCCATTTGCAAGAAGTGCAGTTCCTTGCAGCCACGACCCTTGGAGCCCGTGTGGACACCTGCCGGGTGAGGGCGGCGGAGATGACGGCGAAGAAGTGCAAGCAATGCAGCGGCAAGCACTGGGTACCACATCCACACGAGCTTGCGAAGGTTCTCCGAAAGTTGAAGCTGAGCAAGGTGCTTCGTCCTTTGGATATTGACGTGGGCCCTGTCAAGAAGGCGAACAATGGCTACCGCATCCATTCTTCCATGACGAGGCTGAGCTGGAGCAAGAAGTCCGTGGAGGAGAAGATCCGCAAGGCCAGGTGGGACACAGGTAGGTTTTTTGGCAGTAATAGCCAACATCACATTATCTGTTTGTATATGGGACACCTCTTTCTCGGAACCTTTTGTCCGAATAACATTGACAGGTATATAGTCAAAAACAACATAATAACCGATACCAGCAGGTCCGAACACGGAGCAAGCGCGAGAAGCTCCAGAAGGCCCATGACTATCTCATGAGCAAAGAGGCCGAGAGCAGCTACCGTGACTTGGTCAAGCAGCATGGGAAGTTCTTGCGTCGCAATCCCGACGCCACGGACCAAGATCGTCGCCGCCCATTGCAGTTCACTGAGACCCACGGCATTGAATGTGGCCTTTGGCCGACGCTCTATTGGTGCACGGAGATGTGCGAAACGGTCGAGAGGGCGACGGACGCCCGTCGCCTGAAGCGACTGGGGCAAGCTGTGGTGCTCAATGACGACAGCGATGAGGAGAACCCAGGTGAGCGCCACAGCATCAAGCGAAGCTTCATGCGGAAGGTCCTGAGCCCTATCATCGGGTACAGCCAAGATTTCGAGTTGCTACAGTTCGTGTATGATTTGACACTCTGGTCCAGTATTGGTGGTGGCAAGAACGCGTGCGCAGGCATGCCTTTGAGGTTGGTCTTGAAGGGTGAGGCGCTCAGCCCCCTGTATTGGAAAACAAAGCATCAAGCAGTCATTGACATGCAAAGGCAATGTGGCTTTCCGGCGCTGTTCAAGACTATGGCCCCTTGGGAGTTCTCCTTTCCCCACCATGCCTTCCTTTTAGACGAGATGGCAAAGTGCGGCCGTGGCCGAATGCAAGCTGCTTGCTTGGAAACCTTGCACACCGCCCATGTGTTCACGGAACTGAACCGAGGCTTGTGGGTGGACAGATCACATTCTCGCGGCAGAGGATCCCGCAGTGCCTACAGTGGTCAACTATTTTCAACGTCTTGAATTTCAAGATGGGAAAAGAAAGTTGCTGACGCAAGACTATCATGGCAGCGGCAGGGTCCACGTGCACGGCTTAGACTACTTGCAGAACGTGGAACAGATCCACCTTGAGGAGAAGATGGCTGCCACATTGGCCGGCATGGACCAGCCCACTTTGCGCGGCTATGTGCTGGGAAGGCCGCACGGCCGAAGTGACTCTGGTTGGCCTGTGGTGGAAGGCCCTTCCAGAGGGGATCCAGAGGCAGGCTTGGTCAAGCTCCAGCACACAGAGGAAGACAAGGCGAGAAACCGGCCAAATCGGAATCATATAAAAGATAGGGTTGTCACATGTTTAGGTTTGTAGACCATCCAGGTACACATGTAGCACACAATAACGGATCGTTAAATGGTTGACAGTTTGTGGTAACGTGCAAAATAGGTCGTTATATGGTTGGCTGTTTGTAGATTTCGCGTGTTTATGTCTAGAGTCTAGGGTATACCAAGAAAGAAGTCATATGTCATGCAGCTGCTGCATCATTTTGCCAGGCACAAGGGCATAGAGCATTCTTTAAGGAGACCCTGGAAGTGACGAAGTGCCACCAGGATGTCCTCCACGGCAACGACAAGGGCCTTCTGCTGAAGTATGTGGCAACATATGCCCCGAAGTTCTCAGACAGCTTTGCGCGGGAATGGCTTAACGACGAGGCTTCGGCCTTCTCAGTGGCCCGTCGGGTGCTCTTCGATTACCAGCCAGCAGAACCTGAAATGTGGCTCTACATTTTTGCGCAGCAATTTCCACCGTGTGGGTATGGAGGCACCATGTTTCCACTTCTGGTGCCGTGGCCCGGCATGGAGTTCAAGCCGCGGTCGGTGACTGCCTAAGAGGAGTGCGAGTGGCGGCGTGAAGGCATGTCTTTTCTGGAGTTTTGCCGCAAAAGCAACAAAGAAGGAGAAATTGCTCAATGGGTCAAACGTCGCTTTCTTGGCAGCCCTGCGGCCGCAGGTGTCGGGGACACGGAGGAAGCCAAGCGCGAGGCCTTGGAAGCCTTTGCCAATGGTTGCTCCATGATGGGGGAGAAGCTGGTGGCTACGGACATGCTGTCCATCTACAACGACCGTTGGTTTGGTCAGTGGCTCGTCCTACGCAAGCCGTTCAGGCAAATGGAGGAGTTGCTGGACTTGGACGTTGTGGAGAAGGCCTGGACATGTCGAAGCTTTCGTTGTCGGCATGGTTGAAGTTGTGTTTGAAGTTATGGTTGTTGTCGTGGTTGAAGTGGTGGCTGATGTTGTTGTCGTTGTAGTTGTTGTTGCCGCTGTTGCATCCTCCCCTGCAGGTGCCGCCGCAATACAAGCATTTTGCAAATGCAATCCAACAATGCCCGGATCATTGGGAAGATGAGGAGGCCATCCGAGCTGAACTGGAACTGGAAGCCACAGGCAACGACAAGGTGGAGACCTTTCTGGCCATGGTGCGCGCCCAGCGGGTGTTGGTGGAACAGCTTCTCAGTGGAGTCTTAGACAAGGCGGATGATGCAGGCATGCAGGCCGCCATGGTGGAGTTGGGGCTCGCAGAAGGAGAAGAAGATCCTATGTTCCGAGGCATGGAGCTGAACCGGGAGCAGAAGCATTTGGAAAAGGGGGCGAGGAAGCAGTTGGAAAGAGCCAAAAAAGGGCGGCTGTGCAACAACCAAGCCGAATGGGAGGCAGTAGTAGAAGATGCCCATGGCAATGCCAAGCCTCTCTTTGTGACAGGGCCACCAGGCACCGGCAAAAGCACGGTCGTGGACAAGTGTGTTCGCAAGTGCCTTCGCGACGGTGGCCGGGTTTTGTACGCCTTGCCAACAGCGCAGCAGGCATCGCGGGTGCGCTCGGGCGCAGATGTGGACATGTGTTCTGGCGCCTTTTTCCTGTACAAAGAAGCGGTGGAAGTCATGGACTGCTTGACGCCATATGACATGGTGGCCGTGGGTTTTTCCAATTGTCACAAAATGACTTTGAAAGAATCATCCAGATGTGGGAAGCTGCCGACAAAGTTCCTGCACTGGTGCTGGCGGGAGACTTTGGCAACTGCCTGGAGTGGATCCGTCCAAGGCAACAGACAGCCCTCGGTGGAGCATGGTCTACCAGGTCAATCTACATCAAATGTGGCGGTGCAAGGACGAGACCTTGAAGGCCAAGTTGCTTGTGTTGCGCACTGCGCAGCCCAACAAGCGCCAGCTGAGCGACATATGCCGTGGACACAAAGCATGGAGAGGCCACAATGAGCCAACTGCGTGAGACCTCCAGGAGCTCTACCGCGGCCACCCAAAGACCACCATCGCCACGTGTACCCGTCGGGGTGCCGCCCATGTCAACGATCTTGCCATTTGGGTCTTGTTCTCCACCCGGAAGAAGCGTCCACTTGCAGAGCTTCCTGTGGGCTGGGAAGCCAACCCGGACAACTACGACCAGGACAATGCGATCACACACATTCACGCATGTCATGTCTGACGGTCTCACGTGTTTTTCTAAACGGGCAGGGTCTGTAGGCATGATATCTAGTCCGTGTTGCAAATGCATATTTTAATGAGTCGTGTGCCAGGACAACAACAATCAGATGTTCACGGGCCGTCCGCCGGTGGCTCTTTCAATGAAGCTCTTCAAGGGGATGCGGCTACATATCACCAGAAATGTAAATAAAGAAGCAGACTTCATCAATGGCATGGAAGTCACGGTGCAAGATTACAAAAGCGCTTCGAAATGTGTTCACGTCCTCACCAAGACCGGCCGACACCTGGCCATCTATCCCATCACCGATTGGGTGAAGGAGGCTGGTTATGTGACGGCGTTCCCCCTGCGTCCTGGATATGCTTCAACAATTCACAAGTTGCAAGGGGCAGAGCTAGAACTTATCACGGTGTGGCTAGACCAAAAAGGTGCGCGGGCAGCGGCTTATGTCGCCATCAGCAGAGTGCAGCGAGATTGCGACTATCTGATCGGAGGGATTGTGACACGAAAGCATTTCACTCCAGCCATGTAAAAAGTAGCGGCACAAGTACAGGCCTCCCCGGGCCACTGCGTGTAAAGACGGGCTGGTTGCAATGGAAACAGAGGCTGGCTAATGAAATAGCAGGAAACAGTGGACGAAGTAAAACAAGAGCCTTCAACCTACATCTATTTGTATAGTCGTTGTTTCACACCAGCCATGTGAGGGCTGCGTCGATGTGCCAAGCAAGCAGCGCCAGACAGCTATAGGACAGAGTGAGGGGTGACGTTCTACCAAAAGACGACGCGCAGAAACAGATCCAGCAAAATAGACCACTTGTCGCAGAGGCAGCACTGACAGAGTGCAGCATAGCATGTGAAGTCGCCTGACAGGTACAGACAGCCTTGACGAAGTGGAGACGGAAATCAACAACTCCGCCGGGTGGAGGCAGAGCAACGATACATGTCAAGGACGTCTGATATTGGCTTGTTGGCAGGTGTCTTATTCGTCTTCAAGGACTTTTTGGTTCAGGCGCGGTATGTGTGTTTCAGCAAAAGACAACTATACACGCGTCAAGGACCTCTGATATTCATTTTGATGGCAGGTGGCCTCTTCGTCTTCTTTGTCTTCAAGGATGGTTTTGTTCAGGACAGTGGAGAGCTCGGTCTTCGTCTTCAAGGACGTCTGACGCTGACCAGCTGGCTGGTGGCTGCTTCGTCTGCTCCGTCGTCAAGGGTGGTTTTGTTGAGGACCGCGGCGGCCGGTGTGGGGCGTGTGTTTGCATGTGTTTCACGGCAAAACAACTGAATACGTGTCAAGGACGTTGATGGCGTCTTGCTGGCAGATCGCTGCTTCGTCTTCTTCATCTTCTAGGATTGTTTGGTTTCGGACCGTTGACGTGGGTTTCCGGGGCGATGAAAATTTATTGGGAAAATAGGCAAGTTTCACAGGGATATCGTCTTCTTCATCTTCTAGGATTGTTTGGTTTAGGACCGTTGCCGTGGTTTCCGGGGTGATGAAAATTTATTGGGAAAATAGGCAAGTTTCACAGGGGTATCGTCTTCTTCATCTTCTAGGATTGTTTGGTTTAGGACCGTTGCCGTGGTTTCCGGGGTGATGAAAATTTATTGGGAAAATAGGCAAGTTTCACAGGTATATTAGAAAATTATGGGGCGCCCCACGGGCAGCCCCGAAGCAGGCGAGATGTAAGAGGGGAAGGCACCAAAGGCCGAAATGAATGGAAATAAGGCCGAAAAGACCAAAAGAAAAGGATGCGTTTGGTGGAAACGGATTCGTTTGGGCTTGAAGCCAAAAATGATCGGTGGATTTCATAGAACATACATATTTTTCAAAAGGAACCTGGCAACTTGCGAGGGGGGGCCCCGCGGGCAGCCGCCAAATCGGCAAAAACGAAAGAAAACCACGGCGCAAAAGCTCAAAATGGCACGACCTGAAGGCCGAAAAGGCAAAAATCTCAAAAATCAAGGGTCAAAAGGCCAAAACGCGGACTGACAAAGCCCAAGATGCCAAAATGAAAGGAATTGGCTCCGTGGGGGAAGCCCGGGCCGTCAGAGCAAAAGCCAAGTGAGATGCGTGGCCGTCTGTAGGACCCTCCCATTGTGTGCCTCTGGGTTCCGATTGGTAGCCAGGATTTGAAAGCAATACCCTTCTAAAAGCCGATCAATTTGCTTGCTAAGACCTTCAAGTGGAATAGTCAGGCGCGCTAACGGCCAGGTTCTGGGCAGATGCACCAACCCTTGCAGCTTCTCTTGTCCATCCAGTAACAGAACACCAGCCGCATCCTCACTGGTGATACCTCTGGAGTACCAGTGTCAAATCTATCCTGGTCAGAGGCAATTGATGAGGCCTCTATATCAGTACACTCCGAGTCCGTGGAGGAGTTGTTGGACACCCCTGACCACCCACTCTCAGCATCAGAGACTGCATCAGATACACTCTCCTCTCTCGCAACCATGTCCTGATCGACTTCACGCTTAGCGGCAGGTGTCTTCCTTTCAACCGGGATACGCCTAGGCGTAAGCGAGAAAGTGTTCGCATGCATGTTCTCCAGATGGGCATCCTCTGAAACATGGCAGGAAGGGATGCCCAGAGCTTGGATTGCGGCTGCCCCCCAGGGCCTTTGTGGGTCAAAGCAAAAGGCATCAAAGAAGTGTTCAATTCCCAGCGGAGCCATGTAAGCACATTTGTCCAGCCGCGCCCAATCACCTTTCCAGGCATCAATGCACCAGAAGGATTGCTCTGCTGTCCGTGTGGGCCAAAGAATGTAGCAAGGAAGGTCACTTCCTTCCATTGCGTATCCAAAGACATATCTAAGCTGGTACGCCTCTTGGTTCTGTTTCCACGGGATAGGGAGAGTATTCAAGCACTCTTCTGCACACCTATCGATTTGAAGGTCCACGAGTAACCTCAGTACCCTGTCAGCCATTCGCCTGCGTCTGTGCAGGTCCACTACCATAAAGTGTAGCCTTCGCACCCTTGGGGCACTGTCCTCTTCAGTGATGTAGGCTTCTACCAGAGCCAGAGGTGGATAAACTCCACTAACTCTCGCGCAGGAGAACCGTAAGCTTTGCAGAAAGGCCGAATCATCAGGTGCCTCCACAAAATCCTCATCCTTAAGCCGGATGAGGAACACAGGGTCGTCCTGGTCATCAAGCCCACTGAAGCAGGCACCATATTTCAAGCAGCCAATGATAGTCGCTGCTCCAACCAACCCACGCATGTCCAGTGGGCCCATGATGAAGCAAATCTGTTGTGCTCGAGTGAGAGCCACTGTAGCCCTTGCATAGGCCTCTTCTTTTTGGGAAGCCTGTTCTTGTGGTGGGAGTTGATGGAAGCTTTTCCGTCGTCCCCCACTGAGGAAACCCACCCTGGTTTGAGCAAGTAGTACGAGGTATGCCGTCATACCAGCACAGGACGTGACACTTCGCGAGATGATTGCTCCACCTGAGCCTGACACCCATTCCGTGTTGGTAAAGGCATTGACCATTTTGTTGCGGTTGTGAAGGACCGCAAAATCACCTTTGTTGGCCACCACAAACTTGTCTGTGATCCAGTCCACTACTTCCCCAATGTCTGTGCTGGCATGGATGTAGCTGTATGGCGCATCCCAGAAGATTGGCAAAAAGCCCCCTCTAGTGCATTGCTCAGCTTGGAGGTAGTTACCAAACTGAATGATATCATTCTGGAAATTATCCAATTCTGGATACCTTGTTCCAATGATGGTGACATAGGTGAGCTCAGAGACCCTTGCACTGCTTGGTAGAATCAGGGACCACTTCTGTTTTCCGGCTGTGCCTGCAGCGCGGCTGAAAGTGTCAGCTTGCAACGGGAATCTTTCGGGGGCCAGCGCCAGCCACAATACTGCAATCGCTGCACAGCAGCACGGAGTAATGGCAGCCTCCCAGCAACTGCCAATGGTTTCTTTACACAGCTCTTGCTACACTCCCAGTGGATAATCCGAGTGGTTGCCTGGTGCTTTCCTGAAGGAGCTGACTCACCCCTGCCATTTGGGGTCCAGGTACATCTTGTACATACGGAGGCGCCCAGCATATGCGGTGGGAGGAACTTTGTGTCGCCCCTCAAAGCAATGGGCCTTCGCATCAACTTGCGTCTGAACGCTCGGGCTTCATCACTCTTGCGCAGCCCCCCTGGCATTTGTTTGTGATCCCCACACCATATAACAAGACCTTTGCGGGGAACTCTTGCAATCGCAGAGGCTTCGCCCAGGTTTCCATACAGTTGGCCCTCATCATTGAGGGCC
>DF245336.1:10000-18627 GCA_000507305.1 Breviolum minutum Mf 1.05b.01 | reverse complement strand
AACATTCAAGATCTGAATTCAAATGCCATTCCACTCGATGTTTCAATAGCAATCTATCCAGGGAAATGTGTTCCAACCGTTGGCTGTGCCAAGCCTCAAGAACAGGAAATGGACAAATCATGCCACACACGCACTTGACAGCTGCTTCCTATGCCTATACTGCTTGAACTTCTGTGAAGTGCTTCACCATATATATACACATGAATTAAAGAGAAAGATTGTGATACTAGACTGAACACTGAAAAAGGGTGATTGAAAGGTTCAAGTTCGTTTGCTTCCGGTTGAGCCAGGAATCAGTGTCTCTGCCGTTCGGGACTTTGAACACATGTCGACCATCAAGCCAACAAACAGCGAAAAATCTACACATTACATCCGGCAGGGGGCCGTTTCATCTATCTTTGGCTGTTTTGTAGTTGTGGACGTCAGCATCCACAAGCTGAGGCAGCGGCCATACCGTTTTTCTGTGGTAGCCCAAACTACCTCCAGGACTTGGAGCAGAAAGGGAAGGAAGCTCTCACTCTGAAGGGGGTCCAACAGCGTAGACACTTCCAATGGAGTCAGCGTTTGGTTCTTGGTTACCCTTTGCATAGAAAAGTACGTAATTTTGAGAGAGGTATAGACACCGTAAGACAGGATTACACACAAGTTGGACACTGTGACATTATATACTCGCTCCATTCTTCGAATCTTTGCGTCGCTGGACATAGAAGGTTACTTAAAAGTGAAGAAAAAAGGTTTACAACAATGCAAAGATGGTCCTAAAGTCTATCGATGCAAAGCTGAGGAAATACAAGAGGTGATCTTTATGAGCAAATCAAATCATGTCACAGAGGCAGGTCTGAAGATGTAAGGGCAAAGGTGAATGAACTGAATCTCACATGAAACATCCCAATGTGACTCAAATCACATCCAACTTGCAGCCACACAACTCGCCTCACCCTTCTTGTCGCAAAGGGCCACATGGGTATTGTTTTTGCTCTTCCGAACCGTCATCATCTGAGTGACATTTCCACGCTCCAAGGCTCATGAGTCCGATCCAATTAGATCGCGACTTTGCAAAGATCAAAGAGTCACTGCTGTGAAGAAAATGCGCACATGATTTGGTAGACAAAATTGTATTAGTCGAAAAATGATACAGTATAAATGGCATCTGAGTTCAGGGCGGCCCCATTGCTTAACCTCGGGATATCAAGACAAGATATTCCGACAATAGAGAACGAATAGAGATATGACTTGCTGCCTGGAAGACTTCGAGGACATCTTTTTCTTGACAGCTTCCAGGCTAACTCCTCAGCATGACTTTGCGAGTCCAAAACACAACATGACAAGTGTTACCACGAGTGCTGCCATCACTCACAACGCAAGTGAATCAGCTATGCGAAAAGGAGAAAAGATGAGAAAAGATGAGAAAACGTCGCTACTGCAGCTGAAGTGACGGCGTCGCAAATTTGTCAGGAGGCCGCTGGTCACAGCCTGGGAAGAATTGAAATAAGAACATCAGCAGGATATAGTGAGCACAGTGAGCACAGCGAGCAAGAAAGAGGAAGAGTTGGAAGAATTGGAAGAACTGAAGAAAAGCCATGGAATCATATGAAATCAAATCAAATCGGCTTAACTATCTCAAGCTAATTGAATCCAATCCAAACAAAACGTTGAAAAAATGAGGCTGAGGATCTAGCAACCGCGCTTGCGACACCTGCAATGCCCCAACGTGCCTGGACAACAAAAGAGACTTGAAAGCGACTTGACCTGAAAGGAGTTTGCATTCCGGATCTCAATTTGCCTGCGGAGGCTCATCGTTCAGTCTCTGAACCTCACCACAGAGAATGAGACGCATTGAGATGTCGTGCGCATTTCATTCGTTTTACAAAGTTCGAATCAGCTTTCTCCGCCTCGACAATGCTAGGGCTGCTAGGCTTCACTTGCGCACCTCAAGCAACTCATGGAAATCCGTCCCGAACAAACACAACTTCCGACGAGTCTTCGAAAAACCCATAAACCAAGACCTCGAGGAGCAACGAAGGCATGGCACAGCGGTAGCCTTGGCAAGTTTCCACAGGCTCCCGCGACCCAAGTGCATGCGAAGATGGAATTCTCCAACTGAAAAGGCAATACTGAGCCATATCACACCGCAAAGGCCGCCAACCACCGCCTGCAGTAGAGTTCTACACAAAATTGTCTGCACTAAGACTGACGATTTCTTCCTTCATGCGAGACTCTCATTTGACTCACCTGGCAAATCACCTATGACGAGTATGACAAGTATGACGAGTATGACTAAGTCGAAGGCATGTTTCCAGCACTCCCAACCTGCACCGATGCACCGATGCAATGCTGCAAGGCATCTTGTATGTCCTCTGTATGTGGTCGTGCCGTGTCGCTGAACTCCCTGCCTTGCAAAGGGACTTTGCTTGGGAGATTAGCCCTTTGAACCGAGATGCAAATGCACAGTTGGAAAATCCAAACACCGGCGGCCCTACCGGCAATAGCAATGCTTTTTCAGGTCGAACAACATGACATAAAAGCAAGGCCAAGTTGACTTTTTGCCACGTGCGATATTTGCTTCAGCCCAGTGTCGTCGCCATCCGGCGCTCGGGAAGAAAAGATCATGGCGACTTTAGTGCAACATCGGACACCTCACTTCTTCTTGTCGGAGCCAATAACTTGTTCATAGAAGTCCATCTTTTTCTGAGCCTCCAGAGTTGTCTAAAGGCCATAGGACAGGTGCTTAGATGTGTAAAAAATACCTTTTAGAGGAGCCACCCGCAGGATATGTGGAAAAGATCAGTAAAATACCAGAGCAGAGGATGTTGAAGGTGAACGATTTGAAAGAGGTGACAAAGCCTTTTTTCGAAGAAAAAAAAACGTTGAACAAAAGACTTTCCTTCAGAATCTTCATCCGAATCTTCCATTTGTCTGCTCCCAAGGGCTCCTCCTTGTGTGCTCCAGGCGGCCGCTGATCACAAATAATCATTGCATGGCGTGTGATCTCCTCGAGCTGTCAAGCCATTCAATCAAACAAATCAAACTTCACTAAAGCGCATTCAGCCGGTTTTTACTGAGCGCATCTTTGGGCAATGAATGGTCCTCTCTTGGCTCACGCTTGGGCTTCTCTTCTGACTCTGGCATCCCTGGAAGCTGGTGATTTGACACCCAGTGAATAATCTTCACTTTCGAGAAAAACTCCAAATATGTGAGCACCAACGAACAAGGTCACGAAGCACAGACACGTACCATTGAACAGCAAAAGATCTCCTGCAATGGACAGAAATTAAATGAAATACCTATCTTTGGCATTCAGCATTCAGTCACTGACCACAGCTGACCCCAACGGGACGCAGACTACGCGCTTCGCATTGGAATCCCTTTGAATCTGTTGCAAAAATCATCCAATTGAAAAATCCAGTACTTCCAAGGGTATTTGCAACAACTGCAGACATCTCTTTCAGGACCAAGACATCTGGAAACGATGTGAACAAGTCTTACAAACGTTAACCTCAATGAATGTCTAAGCAGTTCCAAATTCCTGGCAAAAAGGAAAAGCCGTGCGAAAGGATAAGCATGAGTCATTCTATACCATTTCAATAATATTTCGTTGTCCTGGAGTCCTGGCGTTGCAATTTTCTAACTTGGAGCTCTCAAACTTGCCTTACCTGAAGGCTCAAGACAGAAATTGACCAGTACATTTACTCTACATTTAGTACATCACCATGACAGGGAAGAGAGAGCGACGGTGTAGATGCCCCACAGGCTACAGAAACATCGGAAGTGTTTTTATCTCAGTGTGCTCTCCACCTTTGTACTCTTCCAACATCTTTCAACCCGCCTGGAAGCTTGGAAGCTCTGTTTTGACAGCTTTGGTTGGAAATAGCTGCGGCTGAGAGTTTTTTGTTACTTTGTTTGGTCTGTTTGGCCTGCTTGCTCCCATTCAGAGTACACTTTGCCAAGGTGAAACCTAGTCAACTACTGTCTTCAAGTTTACCCAGACTCGAAGTGTTCATAAATGGTTCTCATCAGCTCTTTTCAAGTCGACGGGTTTCAAGTTTTAAGAAACTGACATGAAAATTTGACACAAGGAGACGAGAGTGTGTTGCACAAAGCAGGTGAGCACAAAAGAATTGCAAGAAGGGTCGAGAGTGACAGAACTACATGCTGGCCCAGACAAGTCCTTTTTGGCTTTGCCCACAATGTGAAGTCCGACGCTATGTGCTTCACAACAAGCTTCTTCTTCACAGCAAAGTCTCTTATGTACAAACATAGCAAGCTGCAGCTTGCTGCAAAGCTGCTTTAGCTCTAAAAATTTAGGCAACTCGGCAACTAGCACAACTTCCCATTTTCAGCCAGCCAGGACACTGCGCTTTCAACCTGCTCAGATGGGCAAAAACAAATTGGCAATTGGGTTCATCGAGTTGATGAAAATGACACTGTACAAACTCAGAAAGGAAAACGTGGAAATTTTGATGAGCAAAACCAAAAGCATCAGTCAGGGGATAGTTGCATGTACCCCTACCAACGTACCCCCATGGGAAATCCCAAAATCCCTATATAGGCCCTATATAGTGGGTATTTATGGGTTGTAACCCCCAAGAATGCCTAGAGAACACAGTAAATACCATGGGTACACTGTTAGGGGTACAATTGTCCCTTGAATCAGTGGAAATGAAAATACAACAGACTACAAGACTCTGACAAGATTTCACATGACACAACATGCAAAGTTTGAGAAGTTCTGCACTGGGAGATCCGGCTGAAGAGCACTGATTTGCAGCTTGTTTGGCAACAGTTGAGGGGAAGCCAAGCCTTGAGACGGAACAAAAATTGAGCTGAAACTGTGAGTGAACAAATGTGGACTTTGCGTCGGAAAGAGTACCGTGTCGATTCGCATGTCATCAGTTTTTGCCGTCTTTTCCCAGGTAAGATTTGGATCCAAGCTCCAACAGCTGCTTCATCAACTGACCTGCAACTCACCAGACTTGTCAATATTGCTTGCACACAAACACCCTCTTACACTAAGCATCTTCCTTTTCATATCTCTGCTGCAAGCTGACATCCCCGCTTGACTGTGTATGGAAAGAAGATGGAAGTCTGCAGTTTGCTACTTACCTTTAACTCTCACTTTTGTATTGCCTATTCTAGGGGATTCTAAAGAGTATTCATCTTCCACCGATGCTGCAGAGTTCCATCTTTCTGGCTGGCGACAAAAATCTACTGTTTTACCTTACCTGCATTCTGGGCATGTTTTTGGCATTGGCACATTTTGAGTCCAGCGAGTATTTTTGTGCTAGGGCCAACCATGCGGGCCGGGAAGATAGCGAAAATTCAACAAGAAAATTGAAAATTTCGACTGTCGCAGTTCACTAAAACCCATGTTCGATGCTTTGAAAACTGTGCCTTTTTGACACCAAAAAACGAGGCCACAAACGCTCAACATACATAGCCTACATAGCCTATAGCGAATTCAATATCCACATCACAAGCGATAAAGCAAAGGAGATTTTGGAGTTCGGACAAACGGAAAAAAGGACGTTGTGAAGAGACGACCGGCATAATTGTTGAAGCCAAACAGGACTTCAAGAAAAAAACAAAGCAGCTAGATGCAAAGCCAAAGATGAAATCCCCGCCTCCATCGCCATACCCTTCACCGCTCTGTGGATCTAGGAAGAAGGTCAAAGTCAAGCAGGCTGGGACTCTAGATGAAATGTAACATATGTTGAAGTAACAAAGGTTATAAAATATGTAAAGATATTTAAAATTCATAAAGCAGGCTTTGTCATTAGAATACAAAGGTTCTGCTTCAAGAAAAATGAGGCTAGAAAGAGGGAGACGAGGAGTGGTGAAACAACTTCGTGCTGACGAAAGTCTGGATGTGGACCTGACTTGACCAACTTGAAATTCAGCCAACTCCCGAAGCGCACGGCCAGCTGCAGCGGTGGCAGCCTGAGCACACATTCTAAAAGGTTGAATCAAATATTCATTGGCCATTCATTGCTCTAAATTCAAATTTGATTCAATCTTTTAGATCATTTTGAATCTTGAAGAGAAAAATCAAGTTAAACAAACTGCACTTCTTGATCTCTCTTCTGTCCTTTGGTCATTCGGTCCTTCAGTTCTGGATGCACCTCCACTTCAGGAGACACTGCTTTGAGACGCTCTCGCGTCACCGGCTCTGGAGCTCTTAGCTTCTTTGCAACGGAGTCCAAGGCCTCCAGAGATGCAAAAGATGTGAGATGTCACTGAGACAGACTTTTTTCGAGAGAAATGCCTCAGAAATTTCTTCTCAAAATAGAAAAAATTGGCAAACAATCTTTGCCTAAAACAAAAAATGATATTTACCCACAGAAATTACTCGAAAGCAGCAAGCACCTCAGCAGTTTCCTGCACGGGGGTTAGAAGAGTTGCAGGAGATCTAGCTATGAGGTACTTCAACAGCAAATGGATGCATTTAGAAAGAGAATGAAAGACAATGGTGTTTCATGTTCTTAATTTGTGTTCAAACCAAAAAAGTCACCTTCGGGAACTGCTTTGTGGCTTGTGAAATCTGGTCGGCTGTCTATTGCCTTCACATCTCGTCTCAGAGGCATGAGAAACTTTAGAAACATAGCAAAATGTTTGTGCGCTATTTCTAGGGCATGAAAAAACAGAAGAACCTTTATCTGTCTGAAACATTTGTACTTCACCACGTCCTCACAAATTCCTACTACTGTCTTATATCCCAACACTACTGGCACATCGGCTTAGGGATAAGTATAAATTAAACCGATATAAGTGAGAAAGTACGATAGAGTAGGATAAAGTTGATAAAGTGCCTTTTTCAAAGAGGTACCTCGCTCTACAAAGGTCCTTGGCCATTTGAGTGCTGTGCTTCAAGGTCCACTCGACCGCTTCCTGGGGCCCGGCGACATCTCCGGTGACATCCCGTCGTCCAAAACGGTGGAAATCCATAGAAATTTTGACCGATCTCCGAGACTCAGATGACCAAAAAACTCTTAGACCAAAAGCTCACAGATGTCAGTAGTACATGAAGAAACGAGCAAGAGACAAAGGAGCTCCCTGAATTCCTCAAGTGTCATTTCATGCCATAAACTTTTAATCTATGCTGCAGCGTTTTTTGCACGAACTGGACTCTTCTCTCTCCATTCAAGCAGATTCCACCTGCCTCAGCAGATGAAAATTGTGCTGCAGCCTCTTCTGCGATGTCCTCAAATCAGGCTGCAGCAGCTACTCATGGGAATAGGGGCATAGCATGACAACTTGAAATGGCCCTGATCCATGGACTCTGATCGCTTCCCCACCAGTTGTTCACTCAAGATGTCACCATGAAAATATGGAAGGATTGCTTGAAACCTCAATCACCATGGACACTGTGCAAACAAGACTGGATGGAACTCCCAAAAATGGCCGTGACATACGTGGATTTTGAAGGTTCTAGGCATTTCCTGCAAAAGAACGGCGATGGGAGCAAATTCTCTGTGCTTGTAAGAGGGTGCTTGTATTTCATTTGATCTTCCTGATAGCAATTCCCATTCCACAAGAAAAAGATAGAGTGACTACCTAATCCAGGACAAGGACTACCACAATGAATCAGATGTAGAAGTCCGCATGCAAGCGCAAATGTCAAAAGTGCAAGCTTGCAGAAAGGACTGTTGGAATGCAAACGTCCAGACCCAAAACGACCAAGAAAGGAAGCAAGCGCTGGAAGGAAGCGAGGCACGAGGAAAAATTAAAGCGAGCCACCTTGAGACAGCCCAACGAGTCTAACGGATAGGGAAGAAATGAGAGTAAAAGCTCAGAGCCAAGTGGGAAGAGTCTGGAGATGAGAGACTGACCAAAATGCTTACAAATTGGAACCCGGCTTCAGAACGATCAAATCTACGGTTAAGTGTTTCTAGGGTAAGAAGAGGGAAAAACAATTAACTCATAAGCAAGTATGGAAGCAATAAACTCAAGAGATAATGGTTTCCAACTCTTCCCTTGAAGGTGTTTCTTCCAAGTATTGAGATGTCAATGATCTACTTGACCCAGCAATTTCTCTAAACATTCAGTGGCAGAACACTTTGCAGTCAAACAAGGCAGTCCTGACTGAAACCCATAGCCACCAATTGCGAGGTGACCTCCTTAGAGTGGCAAAGAGGAAACAAATCTTTTAAAAATTGAAACAAAAAAGGAGTTCATGTTTGTTCGGTTTGTGTGAACGTGATCTCTATGGAACTTCAAATCTGTGGAGGACTGCTCCGCGTTTTGAACAAAGTGCCGAACATCGCATTTTTGTAAGCCAGATGCCCCAGGTGCCTGAGACTTACAGAAATCTGAGTTGCATTCAAAGAAATGTGCCCTCTCGTCAAAACGGCCTTCTTTGTGAGAGATCGCGGAGGCGATGGTGGCTGTGTCTCCTCCGTGGCAAACTTTCACACGCTGAACTCTCTTGAGTCTTTTGATCTACGGTCGGACAATGGGCAAAAGAAAATGATATCTGCAAAGCTTCTAAATTCCCAGAGCTTTGGCAACTCTTTTCTTGCATTGGCTGAGGGATGGTAGAAAATTCAGGCTATGTACATTTGATTCTGGTGGCCTCACTCACGTCTGGCCTGTCCAGTCTGACATCCACAAGTTACAAAAATATACAAATG